>JABUQX010016003.1:7500-17500 GCA_015478945.1 Trachelipus rathkii | reverse complement strand
CTTGGTACATCACTAGTTGACAGAATGGATAAATTTAACTGCCTAGTACTTACATAGCTTAGTTTGTGAAACAATATGTAATAATTATGTAGTTTTAAGATTTCATAAATTAGTATAGTCTAGTTGTATTACTACTACAATTAATTCTAGAAACTCAAAATGTATCTTTTATTAATGTACGCTAATAAAATAGGGCTGGAAAAACAAATTAAATAAATTACAACATCGCTTAATTTGAAAAAATTAGAGGTGTACCAGAATTCCGGTCTGGCTGGAATTTGAAATTTTTTTCGGTTCCAGCCAGAATTTTTAAAATGTACTGATAATTAAAAATATTGTTTTTTACTGGAAGGGATTTTTATTTCATAACCCATAGCCCAATTCTTCTAACAAAATATAATGGTAGCCTTGTTAGTATTCATACACAGTGTATTACATACCTACACTATTATTGAAAAAAGTTTTCTTAAATATCTCATAATATAGGATAATAAGATACTCATTAAATTCAAATTTAATATCCAAAATTATATATATATATATATATATATATATATACTATATATATATATATAATATATATATAATTAATATATATATAATATATATACCGTATATTATATTATATATACTAATTATATATATATATATTATTTATATATATATATATATTATATATAATATATATATATATATATATAATAATATATATATAATATTATATAGTAATATATATATACAATCAAACGCTAAGTTTAGTAAGTATCAAGTTAGGAGGCCTTAGTTAATAATAAACTGCAAATATATCAAAGTCAATAAAATTTTCACATAAAAAGTGGTCTTCTGGATGTTAGAGCGTTAGCTTTCGAATCCTACTGAATTACTGGATCTCTTTCAGACGCTTGTGAATTGAAGACTAAATTAAAATATTTGGAATAAAGATTGTTATGTTAAAAAAGTTAAAAATAATTAAAATCAGATTTAGTTAAACTTATTTTTGTGATTTTTTTGAAAAAGGTGTGGTGTTCAAAATTTTTGTTTAAGGTGGGGTCTAGAGTGTGTTCACCTTGTTGTTTGTTAAAATTGGGAAGTTTTAATGCAAAGGGATTCAATGAGTTTACGTGGGTGGGTCAAAGTACTTGTAAAATGTGGCATGTCAGCCATTAATGTGAAAATTTATTAAGAAACTTGATATATTTTGCAGTTTATTATCCTAAAATAAGCGCCTCCTACTTGATATGTATATATATATATATATATATATAATTACTATATAATATTATATATATATATATATATATATATATATATATATATATATATATATATATATATATATATATATTATATATATATATATATATATATACTATATATATATATTTCATGGAATTTATTTTCTTATATTTAATATTTTTTTTTTTTTTAATAATATAATATACAAATATTTAATAATTATAATATATATATATATATATTTGCATGGAATACATTGTCCAATTTTTCAAACTGGCTGGTAAGCCAGTGAGTAGTTAAAGAAATAAATGACTCATTTGAATATTTAGCTATCCATATATATCTGTAGTAAACAATATCTGATCAGCCTTAGATAACTTCTCGAATACTGCTGTATGAGGTTGGTAACATCATATCTCTACAAAAAAATATTTTCTATTAGAAATAAGATATTTTGGTTGAAGATGGGCAACAAGTTCTGTGAGTCCCTGCTCTTCAGTGATTGTGAATGGCTGGCTACTCATTGCAATAAAATTTATTTTTTTCTGATAGAATGATAAGGCAAATTTTTTTGGGGAAGAAATTTTCCTCAACTCACTTGTTTCACGGCTTCGATCTTTTGCTATTTAGGGGTGTTCAGTGTTCTAGAAAATACAGGATTCTCCCTTTTACTATCCAAATTTTTTACTTCCAGATACTCTTCTGTAATGATTTTCCATATGTTTATGAAGTGGCGTTGTACTAAATGTTTTTGGTGAACTACCTAGTTTTATTTTTTTGTGGCATATTTTACACTCTATTAAAGATTTTGTAACATTATTAATAATAAAATCTTTTACGAATGATGGCATTTTAAAATAATTATTTGGTTATTATTATGACAAATCTGTAATCAATTAATGAATAAAATCTTTATCAAAATCTGTTAAAATATATATACCGTATATATATATATATATATATATATATATATATATATATATATATATATATATATATATATATATATATATATATATATATATATATATATATATATATATATATATATATATATATAAAAAATATATATATATATAGATATTTATATATATTATTTATATATATATATATTATATATATATATAATATATATATATATATCATATATATACTATATATTATATTAATATATATATAGTATAATATAATATAGTTATATATATATAAGAAGAATTTAAATTGAAAGGTATGTGGAATTATTTTTTTACATTTCTTTATAGTTAAAGAAATTCCTGTTCTGGCTCGAACCGAAAATTTCAGTTCCGGTACACCCCTAATAAAAATCCATGTAATGAGGCCTTACTTTGATGAACATGACTATGTCTGATGAATTTGGCTGTACTACGACATAGTACTTAAAATATCAGAAAATGTTTACTTATCAGTATTCAATGTATTGATAAATATATAGATGATCAAATTATAAATAAATAGCCATTCCTGTGCCATGCATTTGAATGCATGGCACACAAATATTTGCCTGTAGAAGGCAGAGCTTCTGACCCTCCAACCCATGAGTGCTGGGTAGTTTGCTCTTTTGCTGCATATCATTAGTTTTCGATATTTATATATCAATATTTTCCAATATTTTACCTTCTGGTTATAGTACAACTGAATTCATGATATGCAGTCACTAATTACATGAATTTATATTAGATTTTTTAATAAATTAATTAAATAATTTATTGAATTTTGCTCTGTTCTAATTTTTATTGTACATTAATAAAAAATACATTTCTAGTTTCTAGAATTAATTATGAATTAATGTCAGTTACCCGATCTAATGAAAAGAATAATCTTGTTTTGATTTCATTATAAGACATTCTATGCACCCAACCTATACTGTTTAAAGGCTCTAGACAATATTTTAACTAATTCTGAACCTCATTCATTTGGTTGCAAACCTATTGAATTGAAGCTTGAAATGAAATGACATCTTCGGAGCCGGAGCAGGAGCCGGAGGCGAAATTTTTGGGGACCAGGAGCCGGAGCCGGAGTCGGAGGCGAAATTTTAGGGAGACCTGGAGCCGGAGCCGCAAAAAAAGAGGCTGCTCCAGCTCCGGCAGATACAAAATTAAGTAATTATTAATTTTATTACTACAGGTATTATATATATATATATATATATATATATAATATAATATATATATATATATAATAATATATATATAATATATATATATATATTATATATATATATTATATATTAATATATATATATATATATAATAAATAATATATATATAATGAGGAGATCCTCCAATTCTTATATTCCAATATTTCAATTATATATATATATATATAGTATTATATATATATATATATATATATATTATATAATATATATATATATATATATACTATATATATATATATATATATATATACTATATTATATATATATATATAATATATATATTATATATATAATATATACCGGTATATAGTATATATATATATATACTATATATATTATATATTATATATATATAATATATATAATATATATAATATAATATATATATATATAATATAATATATAATATATACTATTAGGTTGTGAAAAAAATGTATTTTTTTAATTTTGTTTTTTTTTTTAAAAAAAAACACGTTTTTTTTAAAAACAAAAATGTTTTTTTTTTTTGTTTTTTTTTAAATTTACCTCTTTTTTATGTATATAAAAGATGTTTTAAATTAAACAGTAGTACCAATACCCCTTCTAGGCTTAAATATTGACTATTAATACGGATTTTATATATATATATATATACTATATATATATATATAGTATATATATATATACTATAATCTATATATATATTATATATATATATATATATACTATATATACATTGTTATATATAATATATAATATATATATATACTATATATATAATATACTATATATATATTATATATATATATATATTAATATATATATATGATCAAAAAAAAGGACTGGTTATAAAGCAGGTGGTTTTGGGAACGCAGCTCGTGTTCAGGAGAAAATGTAGAATGGTAGACAGGTGATTGATTTCTGTGAGGGGAGAAGTATGTGTGTAAGTATACTTTCTTTAAACACAAGACGTATCGATAAGTATACTAGAGTTGGTGGAGGTAGAGCATAGGTTATCGAAAGTGAAAAGATATGATGGACTTTTTGGTTGGTGAAGAAGAGATGTTGAAGTATGTACTTGGATGTTAAATTTCTCAGTGAGGGGTTTAGCGAATGGGATTATCGGGATCATTATGTTGTTCTATGTAAAATTAAGGTAGTGGGGGGCTTTGGATGGAGAGGAAGGTGATACGGAAGGAAGTGCGGTTAAAATTTAAGATTTGTGAAAAGGTTTAAAGTGAACAATGGGTAATAAGATAAAGTATGTTAAGAACGCTCGCAAGTTAAATCAGATTGACTCGTGAACCACGACTTGAACACTGGAAAAATCTGGAAGCAAATGAAGGAAAGCAATCTGTTAGCAGTCGCCAAAAGACAAGTATGTGGGGTGCTAAAAGTAGGAGTACGAAATGCAATAACAGTGCGAGTTGGATGGACACTGAAGAGGTATGAACAAGCGGGTAAAGTAAAAAGAAGCGGTGGTTGAAACTGTTATAAAGCAATGATGAAGTTTCATAAAGAAAGATGCTTGGAATTATATAAGGAGGAAAAAGGGAATGCTAAAAGATGCATAACGTAAGAGAAAAGAAGAGATAAATGAACAGTTTGAAAGGAGGATTAATGGGAATACAAGGGAACAGGAAGCTCTTCTGGAAGGAAAGGCGCGAAAGGTAAAGAATTAGAATAAGGGGAACCTTGCTCAGAATAATGAATAGGGATGGTGTTTTGTAACTGATGAAATGGATAGTGAGTGGAGTGTGGAAAGAACACTTTGAAAATCTGTATAATATTGGGAGTAATGGATGAGGTGATAATGACTGTGTGTGGGTTTGAAGGTAGAAGAAGGAATAGGTATTTTGGGCATGAGGTTATTAGCACAAGAGGAGGAAATGAGGTAGAGTGAAAAAGTTTGAAGATGGTAACATTCTGCAAATATAGATGACAATTACTGTGAAAAATGATCAAGAATGGAGGCAAGATGGTGATTGATTTGATCTTTGGAAGTTGTGAATAAAGCGTTTATGGAGGGTATAGTTTCGAGGGATTGGAGGAAAGCAAAATTAGTACCTTTATATAAGGTTAAGGGAGATAAGGGAAAGTTAGAAATTATAGGGCTATTTAGTTATTGAGTGTTGTAGGGAAGGAATATGCTGGTGTTTTGGCCGAAAGAGTGCGCCGAGTGACTGATGGGTGAAGAACAAGGTAAACTGCACAGACGGTTAAGGATAGTAGAGGATATGTCAGGATCAAATCTTTACACTGAAACCAAATGATAGAGAAAATATACTATGAGAGGAGGAATAAATTTGTATTTCAGGTTTTATGGATTTGCAAACAGGGTTATCATTAGGGTTAATAGGAAGGTTATGGCAGCTGTTGTGATATATGTATATGTTGGTGATAGGCTCTGAATGAATCAAAAAGTATGATATGACGATAGTTGAGGCTGTGTGTAAGGAATAAATGGTGTCAAAAGCTGATTGGTTTTAGTATTAATAGTGGAGTTGAGGCAGGGTTGTGTTATGCCTTGGTATATCAATTTGTATATGGATTTGGGTATGAAAGAATTGAAGGTGGCGTGACAGGAAATGGTATGATGGAGAATGAGATGAGTGGAGGGTGCCCCTACCTATTATATGAGCATGAATTTGGTTTTGTTGGCGAATCTGAAGAGTTTTGAGGAGGATTGGTAGAGAGATTTGCAGGGTGTAAAAAAGGAGGAGTTTGAAAGTAAATGTAGATAAGAGTAGGTTATGTTGTGAGTGAGGACAGGTCCTCGTGTGAAGTTATGTAGATGGTGAGCAGCTGGAACAAGTGTCTGAGTTAATTATTTAGGGTATATGTTGGATGAGAAGGGAACGGCTGATGCAGAGTGTTTAGTTAGGAAAAGTTGTGAATGGCGGAAGGTGGCTGGTGCAATTAAATCGTTGGTGAATGTTAAAGGGACTAAGTCTTTAAGTGCGCTAGGGGTTTTGCAGGAGGGTATGTTGCTACCTGTGTTATTGTATAGTAGTTGAGACTTTGGTCTGGAATAATAAGTATAGATCTTAAAGTTCAATGTGTTTCAGATGGACAATCTTAGGGGCATCCTAGGTGTGAGAAGAATTGAGAGAATAAATGAAAGTATGTTAGATTGGTTTGGTCATGTGGAAAGGATGAATGATGTCGGTTTTTAAGCAGATGTATAGTGGTGCGTGTGTTGGGAACCGACCGGGCTGGGAGACTGAAGACAAAGTGGATTGAGTCAGTAAAACGAATGTCTGAAGAGAGAAATGTGAGTTTGGCACGAGGCGAGAATAAAGGTGCATAATAAGAGAGAATGGCGGGTTTTGTGAGGGTATGGTTGTGCGCCCACCTGGGTCAAGGGATGACCCCTTACACTGACGATTTACCATAGTGAGGGACCGTCGCGTGAAGCTCTAGGGTGATTTTTCTGACTGCGACGAGTCCTTACTAATTAATGGGACAGAGGGGGGGTGGGTAAGGCTGGGCTTTCTTTTCGACTTTGTCATATTCTCTTACTGCTTTTCTTTTCTGATGCTTGTTTACGCACCTTACCACAGTCTTGGGGAAAAAAGGTAGATGAAGAATATATATATATATACTATACTATATATATATATAGTATACTATATTATATTATATATATATATATTATAATATATATATATATATAAATATATACGGTATATATATATGTATTATATTATATATTAAATATATGTATATGTATAATTAACTATATATATAATATTATTATATATATTTATATTATATATATATATAATATACTATATATATATATATATATACTATATATATAATATATATATATAATAAAAATATAATAAATAATAATAAATAATAATATAATTAATAATAGATAATAATAATATTCAGCATCATGTGAATGTAATAATTATATGCCCTAGAGCACTAATAAAACTTTATTAAGCACTAAACTTTACTTTATATATTGTATACCTCTTTTAACATATTGTATTTACTGTATTTTAATGCTAAATACCCTAAAATGACTTGATATATATGAAAAATAAGTAATTTAAAAAAAAACAAAAAAAAACAAAAAAATTTGCCTTTGATTTTTTTTTTTTAAAAACGTGTTTTTTTTAAAAAAAAAACGATACGGTTTTTTTTTAATCCCAACCCTATATATATATATTATATATATATATATTATATATATATATATATATATATATTATGGTAATATATATATATATAATTATATATATATATATTAATATATAATATATATATATATATATATATATATAATATAATATAATATATATATAATTATATATATATATTATATAATATTATATATATATATATATATTAGCTATATTATATATATATATATATATATATATAGGTATATATATATTATATTCTCTTATTTTCCAGAATATTTGATTATGTATTATTTATTATTCAATAATAAAAAAAAGGTTCGGTTATTCTATAGATAACTTTAATTTAATAAGGTTAATATCGTTAGAAAAATATTGTGTCAACTAAACCATAAATCGAAAACACCTCATGTATTGAATAGATTACTACTCTGAAGATAAAAATACTTTCATTGTCAATATGAAATAGTTAACACATTTGATGGGAAACAGTCAGTTCGATCATGCACAAAAGAGTCTACCTTACTACCAGTTACTCATGGCGTCACAATACATCTATTGGATCTTTAAATTAGATGAAGACATTTAAAACGCATCATCCCAGACACAGCCCGGTAGCAGAATTTTTTTCGGGGGGGCTCGGACTTTCGCAAGGGTTACATTTCCAATGAAGTTTATAATATATTATATATATAATTATATAATATATATATATATATATAATATATATACTATATCATATATATATATATAATATAGATATTTATATATATATATTATATATATATATATATTATATATATATATATATATAATATATATATATATATAATCATAAGAAACTTACCATCGTTTAAAGGTCAGATTTCAGTTATCCTTGTTTTTGACTGAAGGTGATGCAAATATTTTCATTGGTGACTTCTGTGCTGAGATCTCGATGAATTGACCAGTAAAGCAAACTGTATGCGATCCTCTCCAATACTCTTCCATAAATACATTTCAGACGCCTTAATGTCGAAAAGGTTTCTTTCTACTGTTGCGGTGGATACAGGCAATACTGCTAGATATTCAGGAGAGTAGCAAATTGTTAGGAAACCTCCTCTTGTCACACTTAGCCAACAGCCACCAGATCGCAGTTTTTTGAGTTTTTCATTTTTAACAAGCGCATTTACGCTGCAAGAGGACAACCCACTCTCCTTTAGTGTATCCTCGTGAGGGTCTAGAAGGTCGTCTTTATAAAAGAGGATTTTTCAATATGCTTAAAAGGTACATTGCACTTTTCTGGTTTGAAATACATGAAGTTGAAATGGATAGTTGGTTTCATGCGAGAGAATCGATCAGTCACGAAAAGAACAGCATCATCAAATTACAACGGAAAAAAAACTGAGATGCGGTAATATGATTCTGGATCTGATGTAGGCACATTACAACGATGTTTCTGGAACTTCGTAGTTCTTGAAACTGTTATTTCAATACCTAAGCTGTCGCATACATTTTTAGCTTGTGTAAATATGGTTTTAAATTCTGTGTCTGCATTTTGTCTATCTTTTTCGAGAAGTTGAATAATATCTTTCAGGGCATGTGCCAATATTTTGTTCGGGCTGAGCCCAAATTTCCCCCTCCTAAAAATGAACATAAAATTCGGAATTTTCAGCCGATTTTGACTATATAACCACCAAACTGTAGCTTTTTTTTTGCCTCTAAAAACGTTTGTTTTCGGGTGTTTTTCTGTGTCTGTAGTCAGAATTTTCAATTTTCAGAACTTTAAATTTTTCAAAACCCATGTTTTTGACATTCTTCGTATCAACTACCAGAATCTTTTTCGAAATGATTTCAAACTTGAAATATGCATAGATAGGTCCATTACCTACAATCGTTGAGAAGTACATTTTTGATTTTTTGAGTTTTGTGCTCAGCGTTGTCCAATTTCCAAACCCATTTTTTTTGGATTTTGAAATGAAAAACTGCGATATTTTTTTTTATTCTTGTCCGATCAACATCAAATTTTCAGGGCTTGTATAGTCGGGCAAGATGCATTTTGTTTACTTAGATAATTTTTTTAGTATACTCTAAAAAAATTTTTTTTTAAATTTTCAAAAAACATTTTTTTTTTTGAAAGTTTGTTCCAAGAACAAATCCAAACCTAATGCATATACAAAGAAATTATCTCAGTAAAAAATGTGCACCTTCCCTGACTACATATGTGCTGAAAATTTCATTCACTTCGCTTGAGCAGAAAAAAAAATTATTTCGCAGTTTTTCATTTCAAAATCCAAAGAAAAGTGGGTTTGGAAATTGGACAACGCTGAGCACAAAACTCAAAAAATCGAAAATGTACTTCTCAACGATTGTAGGTAATTGACCTATCTATGCATATTTCAAGTTTGAAGTCATTTCGAAAAAAATTCTGGTAGTTGATACGAAAAATGTCAAAAACATGGGTTTTGAA
>JABUQX010016003.1:0-2500 GCA_015478945.1 Trachelipus rathkii | reverse complement strand
TCGTGTATACTATAATAAAATAAATAAATAAAATTAATAAATTTAAAAGCTACGAGAAAGTTTAACTTACATTGACTTTGTCGTCATTTGAAATGATTTAAAAAAATTGTTTTTAGACATTTACGTTGATATTTTATGTTTATTCATTGGGTTTTGTTTCCCTTAAGAGCATACGATTCCCCTAGGCGCAATCATAAACAAAATCATTTTTCTTGTGTATGATGAGAAAGCCCTCTTTTTTGCTGTTATCAGGATTTTTGTGGTGTTCTTCTTTAAAAATGTTTGGAAATATTTTGCTCGGTTACTTATTAACTATTTAAGGGATGTTACCGATACCAGAAAAAGAGGCCGATACGATACTCTATTTTTTTTAGGTGCCATACGATACTTTAATCTAATATATAAAATACAACAGTAAAAAGAAACCTAGAACATTTGTGTCTGCACTGCTAAGGCAACTCAAGATTGCATGTCCCTGTACAAACAATACTTAGTCATTTATATTTAATATTTGGTTGTCCAACATTATTTTTATTCTTATAAATTAAAATCAGTACCTTTAAGAATTAATAATTGCAAATTAATATTAATTGACAACTTTTTTATGATCTGTGTTTAATTTAAAAAATCATTCCGATTTCCATTTTCCAGAGTTAAGTATTAACAAAGTTTAGCCTACTATCTTTTATGTTTTAACATGCATTACAATTCTACAAAGAAGATTCTCGTGACGTGGCCTAAAGAATAAGAAAATAAATGAAAGAAAATGTGAAACTAATTGAGCGAAAAAGTTAAAATAAAAAAACACTATAATACTCAAACATGACATAATAAAAAATACCTCCTTTAGATAGATATCATTCAAACTCAAATTCACAAAATCCACCAAATTTGTGATGCAAAAAATTTAAGCTTTCACCTAGTCATTCTGGCGACGAGACTGTTCCTTTATGGGGTATTTACATTCCTTCCTAACCCACACTATAAATACGCTCTCTATCGACTGATGAGGAGGCTGACTGGATAATTATTTGCTTGCAAGCACTTATAATAATGAAAACCCCTTGGCCCATTCATGCCACCACATGAAAGGTTCTCTTCTGTAGGCAGCACCTCATGTTTTCGAGAACCACCTCATCTCCTTTCACACGACTGCAAATCTGGAATTATCTTTGCTCACTTGCATGACATCGTCTCTTCAGTTTTTACGATGAGGTCCCTGGTAGTGATTCCTCTTTGAAGCGTGAATGATGATTTCATCGCAATTTCGGCCCATGAAACTTATCCAAAGTTAACAGCTAACCACAATCCTACATCTCTCAGGTTTAATTTGCTGAAAAAGCCACCAATCGTCACTATCAGTTGCTGATCGGCAGGACGGTTGCAGATCAACGGCGGCTCTCGCAACTTCTCATGTCTCCGTTCTTTTTTTTTTTTTTTTTTTTTTCTTTTTTCGTTTTTTTTTTTTTTTTTTTCTATTTCAAGTGAGCAAGCTCCTCACGCCTTCATGCATAGTTTTAAACTTGCAAATTCTAGAAGTGGATCACACCGTTGGAAGGGTTGCCATTCTTGTGGAGTTTCAGCTAGCTTAAGGAATTCCTTCATTAGAACCCTTATTTTAATTTATTTTTTTACAGTTGTCCACCGCCGCTCACGGGCAGAAAACCCTATTCAAGGAGTGGGTTTTGAACGCCTCAAAAATCCATCTAACGCAAATTACGCAAATTAGCACAGACGCAGGCTTTAAAGTGAGGGAAAATAAATTGAGTAGGAAACACACAGATGATGTAAGAGAATTCCACAGAACAGAGTGGCAGGAAGAAAGAAGCACCGCAGCGAACAACAGCTCGGATCAGTTACTAAACATCCAACACAAAAACATCGATGTGCCTACACAGGCACCCTTGTGCTACGAGGGCGTCCCAAAAGCAGTTGGAAGCGGTACAGCGACATACTGGATAGTTCCTCGAGCAATTAACTTGCCTCATACACAGTACCATATAGACAAAAGGATAAAGCCCCAACATGTCGCGCCATCAAATATAACAAGGAGTTCAATAGTGAACATAGAAAGATACAGGACAGTTTGACTAGCTTTTTGCCTATTGACTCGACCTATCCAAAAGCCGGGTTGAAACCAGAGCCCCCGGCCCCCCACAGATATGAGAGCAGACTCCATACAAGGGCGGATGGACCCTTGTATAGGTGGAGTAACTGAAAGAGGAAAAGCAAAAGTCTCGCACCTCTGAAACAGAACTCCAGTTTCTTGAGGGGCCGCACCTATGCACCACTGTGATTTAGAGGGTTTTCAAACATTTATTTTGTTTATGTTAAGGACCAAGGATGTTTATATTGTCCACAGGAGAGACGAGAGAACCTTCGAAAGAGATAGAAAGTTAAAGTGTTAGAGAAGAGAGATTCCTTTAAGTATGTTGGTTTTTAAGAATTAAATTCACAAGCTTGAGACGGACCCAACCCTGAAATCCTATCCAGATCAGCC
>JABUQX010016002.1:0-44251 GCA_015478945.1 Trachelipus rathkii | reverse complement strand
TGTTTTAATTTCATGGACCAGGGTTTCGAATTTTCAGATCCGTAAGAAGCAGGGTTGGCAAAAAGGGATGGATTTTTGGCTATTTGACCCTTATATGAAAAATTATAAGGGTTCAAATAGCCAATTAACCATAATCAAAAATCCAAAAATCCATGGCTTTTTGCCAACCCTGGCTAAAAAGAACCAGAAACGGAGTCAGAGCCTGAGTCGGATTTGGGATTGAGAGAAAAATGTTTTTGACACTTGATGCTGTCTAATTAGGGGGTTTATGAGGTCAACAAGACCTATTTTAAAGGATTTTATGTCCGAAAGACCGTTTTCGGAGGTTTCGATCCTCAATTTGGGTCTTAGCCCCCCAAAATGTGGGCCATGGTTTCCTAGGTCTTTTTTTAAGGTTTCAAATGACCGGGAGGTCATTTCTGGTGGTTTCATTCGATTTATAGAAGTCTTTAACCACCAGATTGACGTTTAAATCACCTCTCTACAATCTCTGGTAAGACAGAAACGCACTTTTTACAATAATCGATCCGTATTAACATTAATATAGGATCGAAATCTCCTAAAACGGTGTTCCGGACATCAAATCCTTTAAAAACGGTCCTGTCTACCTCGAAAACCCCAAAGTGCGTCGAAAACCTTTTCTCTCCGAATCCGGTTTCTGGCTCCAGTTCTGGCTCTTGTTTACGGTTCTGAAGATCCGAAACCGTTGTCCATGACCCTCGGCCCCGGTTCTGGCTGTTGTTTACGGTTCTGAAGATCCGAAAACCTGGTCCATGACCCTAAAACGGGACTTCGTTGTGATTCTAATATATTACCTTTTTCAAAAAATACTAAAATATAAAATTTGAAAATTATCGACTACAGCAATTCTTTAGATATAATTTTAATATGTTACACGGATAGGGGCAAAAAAAACTTTGTCATTAAACGATTTCATAGCCATATTGCAAAGAATTAGTCATTTACGAATTAATTAGAGATAGAATGGAATAATCATTCTTATGAAATACGTAGAACATGCAAACATCGATTCATTCAGAAGAATGGATAAATACTTTAGAATAGAGTCTTTGAACTTCAATCAACTCGATTTTATTTTATTAAACGATTAGAATTAACGTGTACCTAGAAAAGGTGAAATCAAACGAACTAGTGAGATCATTTTGTAAATTGTGAAAGTACATCTTAAAAGAATTTGGGCGAACATTCTTAAAAGAATTTGGGCGAATCTTTTTAGATAACAGGTTTAATGTTCACCGCTAGACTATGCGCGCTCGTGGTTTTTTGTGAATTGGGCGCAGGCTGCTTGACTTATATATATACTCATATATAATTATATATATATATATTATATATATTATATAATATAGTATATTATATATATATATAATATATAGATATTATATAATATTATACATTAGCCTAACGGCTAATCATGACGTAGTGTTCACCGTAATTATATAATGCGCATATATGAGATGAATATGCAAAGCGAGCTGCGCGCGCGTGCGTTGCATATAATACCTCAATGTTTTTATTATTTTAATGTTAGTCGAAGATTCATTTCCGAGGATGCCAATCTATTCTGAATGATCTCAGATAAACGATCCTGTAATAAGGGTATCGTTTTTTTACTGCACTCCGACTATTGGTCACTTCCGCTGTTACTTCTTTCGTTCATTCACGGTCCACAGCTCGACTGATTGAGACTACTCAGCAAGCCCCGATCCAAACTTATTCGATTATCGTTGACTATAATTTGAGGAGTAGTTAGAGCGGTAATGTATAACTCGTAGTTACTCGATAGTTACGTCAGCGTAAGTCCCAAAGGGGACCCTTCCCCCTTCTAACATTTTTAAATATTGATGTAGTAGAGGTGAATTTGGTGAGAGGATTCAGAGTTGAGTTTCTTAGTCAAATATATCTATTGGTAATATGGATTCAGATGGCTCGCTACTCACGGTGCTGTAGATATCATGCGGTATATTAGTTATAATATACATTCGTTTATAACATACAATATTGAATAGCTACTATTATATATTATATATATGTTATATGTATCGTTTAGATCTGTATATTTCGAAATTAATGGTTTCAGAACCATTAAGAAAAAAAATTAATCATATAATAAATATAAAAAATAAATAAAATTTCTTTTTTTTTTGTATGTTATATATTACAATTATATACGTTTAGATATTTGGGTTACTCTCATTTATAATATCACTATTACAATCTAACCACTATCCAACCTCCCTTCATCTTGACCATCTTGATATTTCATATATGATCTTATTATTATAAGTCATAATTATTTGACTAAATTATTCACGGTATTTACAGTAACCGTAAGAATCTGTAGGCACAGTAAATCACTTATTATTATATATATATATATCAATATCCATAATATACTAAACATACCTACTACTTCCTAGCCATCTCCTTGGTCATATTTATCTTAATTGATTCTATTGATTCTAATACATAATTTATATTTATCGTAATATAGTATCATTTTGTATAAAATTAACATAAAATCTAAGTTCTTTATATTACTATAATAATGATCATTCTAATATATAAGTCTACTACTATCGTACTAATACTATTTCTACATTAAATAAAAACAACATAGTAGATAATCATAACTAAAGACGTAAATTAAATGAACCATCAAAGACAAATATAATAATTTAACATGTAAATACTTAGTTAAATAACCAAAGTTCTCAAACTTTATATATATCACCAGTAAAAGCAATAATAAATCAACGGTATGAAAACTATACAGTCATACTAATACTATACTTTATTCAAGATAATACTTAACATTATTAACTCAGTAATCATTTAACAATTATAATCACATTATATATATATATTTAAAGTAAAATTTAACTAATAAATATTTATCACATATAATCATATGTATTATATAATCTATGAATACATAGACCAGCGATAAAGTATATTAACTATATATGCGCTTCTAATAAAGTTTCCACATGTAAGAGCTAGAAGCTAATCATAGCATCAAGGGCTAACTTAAGGATAATAATGCCCAACAGACAAGGTAACACATTTTAAGCTGGATAAGGTCAACTATTAAACCATTCTATACTTAACACGAGTAAGCAGCTAAATGATATGCATAAACGTAAATCCTAATCTTATCTCTTTCAAGCATAACTCTAAATGATTAACGTTAATCTCACACTAACACAGTAACATTTGAAGCTAAATTCTCACAAGCATTGGACTTATATATTCATCTTAAGAGCAGACGTAAAAGTATGCTAATGTCGTTTTACACATAGTTGTGTCATCGGTCAGTGAAGCTCACCAATAGTCACTCATCTAACTAAGAAAACAATGCCACAAGAGCAAACATTAACACTCCTTACAAGCAGGAATAAACTGTTAGTACACTAACCAATAGTCCCCAACACCTTACTCAGTAAAGCAACTAACCACTGGTATGCACAAACGTACCCTCTCACTCTTATTTTTTCAAGCATAACTCTACCAAAAAAAAATTAACTTAACTTACCTAACTCTGCGAAGTAACATATAAGAAGAAAATTTATCAACAACATGGTTAATTATTCATACCAGACAGTCGAAGTATTCTAATCAATAAAGTTTCCGATTAGTAACAGCTAACATCAGCATCAACTTTGAACTAAGACAAATAATGTCACAATACGAACATAATATCTATGTTAAGCAGGAATAGCAGTCGAACGATTTACACAAGCAGTGTCCACACTGTACGCACTCCTAGTAAGCAAACTAACTATTTTGATATGCAAAGAAACGTTAACCTTAATCTTACTTTTCAAGTCATAACTCTAAAATACTTAACGTTTAAATCTTACACTACAGCTTAACACTTTAACTAAATTTTCTACAACATGGTTATATCATACAGAGCAAAGTATTTGCTAATGTAGAAAGAAAAACTTAACAAAGTAATTAACAATACATTCATATAATAATACCGAACTAGCATAGTACTAATGAACTAAGATATAATGTACCCAAAGGCAAAACCAGACACATCTTATGGCAAGAAAGATAGCTGATAATCCTAACGTAAAAGGTTTCCTAATACGGTACACTGTAGGTACTAAACATAGCATTAGCTAATATTACTGTATTACTCTATTCTTCTATAACGTTTGTTATCAAACCCATATGTCTCCAAATTAAAGATGTTAATTTACACTAGTATTTCATTGGTCAATATTTGAGCTTAAATTTATCCATCTACAGCTCTTACTATGCTGTGATAATGCTATTTATACTACGAGGCTGAGTCGATATCCTCATATACATAATAACATATATACTCGCTTTCCATAAAACCCCATCTCTCAGATAAATACTCTGTGATCATTAGAATCAGCATACCTATTCGACGCCGCTGCTCATAGCTGATTAAATTCTAACGAGTCTACGACGAGATATAAGTCAATAGCCTCTTTGAGAGCCTAGTCTCTTTCTAGACTCACACTCACCTACATTCTCAAAGAACAATATCAGATGTCATGAAGCATAAAAGAAGGATTTATGCTTTTAACATTTTTTGTATATATAACTTTGTGATAACCTTTGTACACTGGTTTATATTTGCTCACTTTTTCAAGATTTCATAAATCCTAAATGTAGTTTGTTTGAAATCATAGTAACAAATGTGTCCGTTATTAAATATAAATATTATATAAATCTATAGACTATGATGTAGTGATACTTTATTGAGATGAGTTGGTAACATACTCATATATTCTACTTATTTAGGTACTCACTATTATGATTCTCAGTCACCTGACTGTGGATATATAATTACTATGTAAATATATATATATATATAGTATATTATCGACTAACCTTGGATGCACAACGAGGACATTCGTGCCTACTACCATGAATGAAGTAGCAGTTTGCTTCTAGCTTAATCAACCTCTTCTAAAAAATTTCAACAGTACATTTTTAATATAGTTGATCTTTAAACAGAACCTTGTTATTATTTTCTTTGTATTATTTAATAAAACCCGCAATACTTTAATTGGTGGGGCTAGTAGAATCAAACCGACCGCACGCATAGTTACGCAAAGTATATTAGGGTTTATATAATATTCTCTGTTCGACAACAACTACAACTCTTAACAACAAACTAACAACAAGGAGCACCTTGTTTTTAATGAAGTGCGTACATGATTAAAGTTCTTTATGCTATAATACTATCCATTATGAATATTTTATGGGCTTAACGTACTAAATCATATTTTTATCATCTCATATATATTATTGCTATCAAGGACTATATATACTTCATATTAGCCTAATGAAAATAAATGTCTCAACGACGAATCTATACACTTAATCTCTTAAGTCACGATATAAATACTAGTTTAACTAATAACCAAATGATTCCACACTTACACCTTGATAAAGTAAACTGATCATTGCATACATACCGTTAGCTTATTCATACTATTTACCAATGAGCATCATCTCCTATCACTATTAAATACGTATATAACATTTTACTAATAGTAACACAGTAAATATATTAGCAAGTATTAATTATCATAACCCTGTTATAATATAATTATTACATTACGAATGCAGTGTTCAAAGTATTAAATGACTATATAATTACGTAATCTAAAGTTTCACTATCTTAATAAAGCCTAACTATTAAATTACCTTGAATAAGAATATAATAATGTACTAATGACAAATACCCAACACTACTGATTACGCACGAATAACCTCACCATAACAATTATACATATACTATCGCTCACTTAAACAACTAAGTAACATATCATTAACACTTTCGTTCAAACACGTAATACCTAATTCAAACCTTATTTCTAGAGGCATATCTCTGACATTATCAATGTTATATTTTACTAATTAACATCGTAATATTTAACAAAAGCTTTAGCTAAACCTGTTCTAATCATCTTATATGACAAGAATATATAATGCTTGATAATACGTAACAAATTTTTATCATTACTTCGTAAAATTACTAATACTAAAAATATTCAATATAAACCTCGTCTAATATAGTGATACCTCGAGCTGATATGCACGCAACATACAAATAATTAACCACGAACATAAAACACTCACAAGATTTATAAAAATTCAAAAAATACAATAATAGTTCTTGAGTAAGAAATTTCTAGTAAAACGTAATAGATTTAATGATATTATAATAAGTGAAGTAAATCAGTTACACTCACAGTAAAATTGAACGCCATCCACAGGCACAAGTCCCTCTAACTCCGATCCCCCGCCTACTGAGTGTATTGACTAAATGTATATTACAATATTTTTACATTGAATCATTTCCATACTAAGACTAAACTTAACTCATTATAAGAATCATGATTCACCTCTAGGTAGTGTGACTATATCTCAGAAGTATATCGCCTTAATCACACGAGAAGTTTTAGCACTAATAAAGCTAACAAGTATATATAACCGTAACACCTAGAATATAGATAGTTCATCAAATTGAAAAAATCTACGCTAAAACATAACCTAACTATGTAAGTAATTCAGCTAACATCCTGAAAAAATTCCCTTACTGATCAAGGTTAAAACAAGCTAACAGATCATACATATAGTTAAGATCGCATGATGCTCATTTTACGTCTCGCAGACATCAAAGATATTATCAACAAAGGTTAAAGCCGTATTATCTAGCAAATCCCTTAAACAAGTTCAACCTGCACCAATCTTATCAAAGATGTCCACCATATTTGAATGAGTTGAATTAATGATAAACTTTAGTGCTTCATCAATGTCTGTCACTATATATTAATATTGTATATACTGAAATATATACCTGTGAATAATCGTAGACATTAGCAATATAATTCAGTAGGCAATCCTAACATTATTCTCAAAACTATTAAACCTAAGGTTCACTGTTATTCTAACACATACATCATTCAGTTAACACAGTTAATATCTATCTAAAAATCTATACATTCTCTCTAAATACAAAACCAGTGTTCATTCCACATTGTCATAAGTTAATATTTAACTAACGTACTTAACTACTGAAATAAACAGTTATTCATACCATAGGAGTATAATCTAAAGCAATCACTACTTCGTAGAGAAATACCCAAGGGGGCTCATTTACTCACCTCACTCGAGATGAGAGGTAAGCCTCAGCCCTTTCGCATGAGCATAATAAGCCCGTACTTACACCCCTTCTGAGTAGGGTATGATCCCCTCATCCGCATGATTTCACACCCTGTTCAATGGCGCAATCCCCTGGTTATTCTCTCGTGAAAGTAAAGTGTTGCTTTATAATACTCTTGGTTAATTAATACTGTTTATTACGTCAAGTTAAGTATACGTGATTGTTAAATATTTACTCACTATATATATCAATGTGTTTTTTTTTATTTAGTTTATTAGCGATAATAAGCACTTATGAGTTTGTTTTATGAGGAACTGAATGTGAGTTTTTTAGTAAATATTTCTGTGTTAACTATGATCATGAATTGTGTATATAGAAACTGATAACTCACTAGGTGATAATAGTATATATTAGTTGAATAATTTTAAGATTGCCTAAGACTTTTGCTTTATAATAAGTCTACTCGATATTATTACAGGTCAAATATGAAGGTTATACTTCAAAAACTGAGTAGACACTCATATTATGATTAGAGAGATATTACAATTCAGATATGTATCAAATATGGTATTAGCATTCTTTGATAGAGTGATACACTTTGTTAAGAATTTGATAGATAATATACTCACGCCCTTTTACCTGTTGACTAATATGCTGTCGAAAATGAGAGCATATCGAGTATTGTGATTGAATCTGTAGCTAGTTTTACCTTATAGATTCAGTAGGAATTTATTCAGTGATGTTAGTATATACTTATTATCATTACCTAGTACTGTATAGTAGTTATTTGCATTTGTACATTATTAATTTCCTAGTGCTGCGTATCATGATTTTTAGCTTTAATCTTAGATGCTAAAACTTTTGTTGTTAAGGGCATATATTCGTATAGCTAGTATTAAAAGAAATATTTTTATGTTATGTTTTGTCCAAAATCGTAACATGAAATATGACTATGTAATCCAATAGTACTTCAATAGTAATTACAGCGGTTATGGGAAAATAGTAGGTCTTCTGGAGCGAATATCAACGTTGATAACAACATCCTTGATGTCTTTATAAATCTCAGTAAATTATTACGTTATACTGTGATATTTTAAACTCAAGAACTATAATATATTTAATATCAATATATTGTTATGTTAGGATAATAATTTTTCGTTATTTCTTTAGTTATATGTTTAGTTTAAATAACTTTGCGTATGTTTGCATATATATGCAGTACTTGGGATTATGATATTAGACTATAGTTATGATATAATGTATTGTGATAATATAGTACTAGATATGATATATATAGTACTGTATAGAGTGTAATAAACTATTAGTTTACGGTCTAAGCATTATATTTCTGTCAGTATTAATGATTAGAACAGTATTTATGCTAAACTTTTGTTTATAAATTTACGATGTTAATAGTTAAATTAACATATTGATATGTCAAAGATAATTAGACTTGAAATAAGTCTAAATAGGTGTAACGTTTTGAACGACGAAGTGTTATGTACATTTACGTATGATGATTAACTGCGAAGAGATATTGTGTAAATGTTGAGATGGTGTATATTGCAGTGTCGTGTATGTGTGTTGGTGTATCATTGATGACATTAGTATGAGCATGAGTAAGAAGTCAGGTTAGTATGATGATGGAGTGTTTAGCTTCTATTGATGTGAGAGAAGCAATATTTGTTACTTAGCATACTTTCACTGCTTCTGATAATGGATAATGTAAAGAGCACAGGAGAGTGTTCAATGGATGAAAATTCTATGACTCATAAATATAATTACTTGTGTCTGATTTACAGTATTTAGCGATATGTCTGGAGATATGAGTTGCTGTATAAAATTTTGATGAATTAGCTACCGCTTTTGTATCTACGATGTCATTATGTTCAGGTGTTAGTGGGAACTTTTTAATGTTAACAGTGTATGTCGTGCTTAAGTGCAGTTAAATTCGTCGTTGTTACTAATTTTCTAAAGCTCTGGGGTAATGCCATGTTAGGCTTATTTAATGCTTCGCAAAACAATGTTACGTTAGCATTATTTCATTGTGTATCCAAAGAACTATCCTCAGTTGCCTTCTCTATTATATGTGTGTACGTATGTCTCCTGTTCGTCTAGTGGGTTGTTGTTCTTCGATTCGAGAACTATATCGTATACCTCTTTTAAATAGACGATGGATTTCGTTCGGTGCTATTGCTTATTCTTGTTGTACTTATACCTATGTCTGATTCGTAAGAAGAAAAATCCATCGTTACCTTTTAGCATGCGTGTTGTAAACTTAGCACAAGATAATATTCACCAGTAAGTCACTCTCTTATACAGCATAGATGATCAAGATATATGATCGATTCTTATCTAGCTTCCCTAGACCGAACTATGTGCCTCTTTACAAAGGACCTTTACCATAGTATTTCCAGTCAGGGTGAGTCATGCGAGCTCAAAAGTAAATTGATGTCTACCCTGCATACGTATTCTGTATCATATGTCTAAGCTCTTATAATATCTTTAGAATATTTAACTCAGTTTAAATCTCAACCTGCGGACGCCTTACAGTTGCCGTTGTATTTCATGACTGATTCAGGATCAAGGTCAAGCCGACTTATAAATAATCTATAGATCTGCATCATCGATTATGCAAATCGGTCTTAAAGCTATAAATCCTTTTTCATGTTTAGAGTAGATATTATTCTGAAGTGACGAGATCTATGAAAAATATATAGAGCCCTTAAAAACTTTACTTATTCATTCGTCTTTACTCATAAAAACTTTAAGTCACCGCATTAGAACATTGTATGGTGTATTCTAATGAGCACTCGTTTAGCTAATGGTTCTATATTACAGTTTTATTTGCACTCGATCACGAGGAAACTCCTTTATTATGTTTAGGTGAGGAAGAAAAATAAATGCATTGTTCAAAAATCTAGAATATCATATGAACTCATGTTGTTGGATAAATTTAGCTTAAATATTAACCATGTAAGTGCTACTATTAACATTTGTTATGGAGATCATGGGTGATAAGATAAAGAATAGGTTACGTATCTGCATGCTATATTTGTTAGCTTACTTACAGGTTACGATTATAGCATATGGATACTTTTTATATGTTTTTACAGTTTTCTTCCTAAAATGATTCTGGTTATGCTTGTACATACTATTTCTTAGTTCATGTATGCGTATGTTAGCTTTGCAGAAAATATACTGTTGGAAAACTTTGTACTATATGTTCACTACTTTCGCTGCTCTGCTATGATAATAACAATGTTGTAGAAATTTTAGTTAAATGACTCATATGTGTGTGTAGTGTAAGGATTAACTTTGAAGTAGTCATAGTAGCCTAACTATGACAATATAGAAAAAGTAAGATTTAGTTACGTTTTGCCATACCATGTTAGATATTGCGGCATTTAACTCACTGGAACTATACGTTAAGTGTGTGGCTTATTACGTTTGTTATAATGTTGAGAAGAGTATCTGCCTTGCTCTAATGTGAGCCAATATAAGAACTCATAGTGTTATGTGTGTGTTCGCTAGAAGGTCGATTAATTATTCTTAGTCTACATAGTTTGTAAATATGCTCCTTATGTATATACTCTTATATCTATAATGATAGGCGATAAACATTTATTTGAGTTTGTACTATACTTTCACTGTAAGTATATGCATACTAGGATTAAGTTAACCTAAATCTACAAAATAAAAAATCTAGAAATATAATATTGTTAATCACAGTAGCCTTAACTGTTCAGTGTCATGTGTGTAGACAGGATTAATGTTAATATGTTAAGTTATCTTGAAAACAGTTGAGAGATTTAACGGTGTACGATTTATGAGGTCTTCATCGTACCCAGCTTTAGTTGACTGGTTTACTGATGTTAAGTGTGTGTCCTTTGTTAATGTACTAACTAGTTTTCTTCTATTCTGCCTAGACCTGTTCCGTTTAATAGTTTTTGTCTTCTGCTTCTTGGCTTCCATTTTACACTCTCTCTTAGTTTTCATGTTCGCATTCTTTCTTTGTCTGCTCTCGGTCTTCTGTCTCAAACTAAAATACCTTCGGGCACTCATTAGTCGGACTCTCGGGTACCTTCTTCATCCTTCGTTCTTCATTTATACATTGTTTAACCACATTGTTGTCGTGATAGATTTCATGTTTATAATCTTGCTTACTTCTCTTTGTTCTTCTAGTGCTTCGTTTTCTCATAAATTCTCTTTTTACATCTTTTGATCTTTTTAAATCATGTCTCGAGTTATTTGCAATAAGTAGATTCTTTTTTCAGTGTCTACCGATCTTTGCATATCATCTTTATGTCTGTTTACTAGTTGTTCTATTATGTACCTATACTTTGTTAATTGTTTCGTACTGTCCTTATCATTCCTGTCCTTCATAGATTCTTGTTTATTGTTTCTGTCTTTCTCTTGTGGCAATTATCTTCTTTCTTCCAGTCGTGATTGCTATTTAGCTTTTATTATACTGTCGTGAATAGACTTTACTTAGTTAGCATTACTTCGCTTGTCTGTCATTGATATAACCAACTACTTGTTGTGATCATAATTTGTTTACTAATGTTCCTACTAGCTTCTTCTTTCCTATATTCTTCTCCTTTGTGTTAGTGGTAAGCATTTATACGTTAATATGCTTTACTAGAGTTATGCTCTCTGATGCAACTATGCTACATTAGGTTACTGTCTTTTGCTATTCATCTCTTGTTAGCTTCGTTCTCTTCTATTGGTTGAATAAGTGTCGGAAAACTGGTTAATTCGTCAATCAGTCTTTATTCCTCTGCTTCTTCTATATGACTTTTTTGTTGTTTTGCTCTGTGTTGGCTTCTCTCATTACTTTTCTTTCTTTCTATGCGTTCTATCTTCATTCCTATTCCTTCTTATATTTTAGCTTTTTTCTTCTCATCAATTGATTCTTCTATACATACTTTGTTCACTCTTCTTCTGTACATTATTATGATTGCTATCTCTTCTTCTTCTGACTATCAAGATATTCTTTGTCATTTTCTATCTAATGTTATGTCGTGTATCTCATATTTTATTGTTATATTCATAATTGTGTACTGTTTCAACTTTTTAATCAAATATAATTCTATATCTTTATCGTACTCCACGGTTTTGACTGTGTGGAATGTGTGCTATTATGTATGTGTGGCTTGCGTAGCTGTTGTGTTTGACTTTCGTCTGTATTTTACTGCCTTGTGCTTATATGTGCTAACATACGTCTTACTCAATTTAGCTAAATAATTTACCCTTAATCTTTACGTATCAATAGATTCCTATCAGCTTCTTCTTCTCTGTCAGGAGGGAGGATTGGATTAGTGGTTCATTTGATTTACTGATTTACTGCTTATTAGGGGTGTGAAAACGCTAATTTTTGTCAATTCTCTAAATACAAACAATATAATGAAATTTTAATTTATTTATTTATTTATTTATTTATGATTATTTCTTTTTTTTAATGGTTCTGAAACATTATTTTTCGATAATCTACTCTACGACCTCAATAACATATATAAAGACACTCACTATTTGTTGTTTCACTAATTTTATTTAACTACGCACCGCTAGTGGCCTCATACCGACGACCGGTAGCGCCATACTCCTTGAATTCAAACCAAGTCTTCTAGATAACTCAACTCTCGTAAGTGCTTCTTCTCATACCAATCAGGCCTTCTAATCTCAATATTTTCTAATGTTTGCAAGGGTTAGGGTTCTCCTCCTTTGGGGGACTTACGCTGGTCTTCTTTCGTTCATTTCTTCTTCGTCACACGGTGAGTTAAACTCCTTCCATTCTAACTACTCTCCAAATTATTACACGTACTTATAGTTCGGAGTCGGGCTGAGTCTGGCTTCTGCAACGTGCGCGTCGGGAACCGGGTATATTTCGAAAATTAATAGCAACTCCGCGGCGGAACGTCAAATAGTCCGATGATCCGTAAAAAAAAACGACCCCTTACAGGATCGTCATTTTTCGAACTCAATTCTCATTTCCTATCGTGAAATTCTGAAATTCTATCGATATTTTCTATTATTATTTTATATTATTATTATATTATTATTATTTTATTAATATATTATTTTATTATTTATTATGATTTATTACCTACTATTATTATTTTCTTACTTCTTTCTTCTTCTTTCTTTCTTATTCTCTTCTTCTTCTTCTTCTCTTCTTCTTCTTCTTCTTCTTCTTCTTCTTCTTCTTCTTCTCTTCTTCTTTTCTTTTGGATATAACCTTTATCTGATTTCAGTATATTATATTATTATTAATTATTCATTATTATTATTATTATTATTTATTATATAGTTTTAATGGATTATATTTATTATTATTATTATTCATTATTATTATTATTATTTCATGTATTTATTTATGTATATTACTATTATTTCTTATTCTTCTACTTCTTCTTCTTCTTCTTTTTCTTCTTCTTCTTCTTATTATTATTATTATTTTTATTATTATTATTATTATTATTATTATTATTATTATTATTATTATTATTGTATTATTATTATTTATTATTATTATTATTAATAATTATTCATTTTATTATTATTATTATTATTATTATTATTATTATTATTATTATTATTATATTATTATTATTATTATTATTTATTATTATTATTATTATATTAATTATTCATTATTATTATATTATTATTATTTTTATTATTATTATATATGATTTATTATTATATTGATTTATTATTATTATTTTATTATTATTATATTATTATTATTATTATTATTATTATTATTATTATATTATATTATTATTATTATTATTATTATTATTATAACCGAGGTCAGAAAATAATGAATTGGGATGTTTTATAATGATGAACGTCAAAATAAATAAGTATTTATTTAAATATATATATTATTATGAGTATAATAATAACATGCCTGTATGATGCACGCAACGCGGGCGCGCGCGCTCGCTCGCCTCATCTACTACTCAATGCGCATCGTATACACTCCGTGGCGCACGGATATTAGAATTATTGCGTTTTAGGACCCTGAACTCCAATCTCTGGTATGGAACAAGCAACTCCAATATAGAGAGAATGAGTAATATAATCATAGATTCGCTTGACGTACGATACTCGGCTAACGCTTCGGGGGTCACCCCCTCTATATACATCCTACAGATATGTAATATGATTAAAACGGATATCGAGCTTATAGTTATAGGTACATATTTATATGAAAGGTTATTTCATACATATATATACTCATATATAACTCTATATCTTACATTATCGAAATAAGTATATAGTTATATATAGTATATATATATAGTATATATATAATATATGATTAGGTTATTGCTATCAAACGGCGCTAGTACTACTATATACTATTATATAATATAGTATCATATATATATATATATATATATATATATTGTATTTATATATCATGTAATATTATATAAATATATATATATATATAGTATTATATTTAATATATATATTATATATATATAATTATATATATATTATATATATATATATAAATTATATTATAAATATAATTATATATAAATATTTAAAAATATTTATATATGTATTTTTTAATAAAATTTAATTTATATTATATATATATATATTAAGTATAATATCATATATATATAGTATATATATGATATATATATATCATTATATATAATATTATATACATATAATAATATATAATATAATATATTAATATATATATATATATATACTATTATATATATTAAAATATATGCACATTGGTAATTAGTTTTATGTCTTTCGTTAAAACTATATAAAAATAGGAGAATAATATATATATATTATATATATGTATTATTTTATATAATATATATATATATATTATATATAGTTATATATAATATAATATATATATATATATATATTCTAATATATATAATATTATATAGTATATAAGTTAATATTATATAAAAATAGAGAAAATAAATATATTTATTATGATATATTTATATTGGCTAATAAATTCATATAGATATCATCTCTATATTACAGAATATATTGATAAATATAATATTATATATAGATAATATCTTTTACAGAAAATACCAAATAAATTAATAAATATATTTAAATTTATTAAGATTCGTTATAAATATATTATATATATATATATAATAATATTATATATATATTATAATAATGTTCAGTAACTAATAGTTGATCATATTTGATATTTTATATATGTATAAATTGGATTTTTTTTACTATGATTCACATTTTTAGTTTCATATTTTGCATTGAAATTTAATTAACCATTAATAAATTATTCTTTTATAAACTTTTAAACATTTTCTTCAATTATTGTTAGTAGTTGTTATTATAAACTTTTAATTAGTATATTATTATTATTATTAATTTTATTATTATTATTAAATATTATTAATATTTATTATATTATAATGTATATATTGTTAAAATTTATATTATTTTTAGTTCAACTATGACTTACTACGAATATTAAATAATTATAATTTATATTACTATATTATTATTATTAGATTTATTATTTATTGATTATTTCCATTAATATTCTATTAATTTTGTTCATTAATAAAGGACTGTTACGCACTCATTTTTGTTGCTTCTTTGAGTCTGGCATTCTCGTGGATTGTTGTTAGTATGTTAATTTAGTTGTTGCATTAGTTGTGTTAGTTGTTGCTATCTTAGGTCTTTTATTGTTAGATTGTTATTGTTAATATTGTATTGTTAATATTTTATTGTTAATAATGTTTAAACGTTTATTACTAATATTATAAAATATTGTTAATATAAATGATTACATTTTTAATTATTATTGTATAAATTATAAATTCGTAATTACTAAATTAGTTATATATTTTTTAACTATATTTTATCATCTATTATTTATTATTTACTTCCAGATTTTAATGTTTACTATCTTTAAGTTGTTACAGTTTGATTTTAATTTTTTTAAATATAATTAGATATATTATAGGTTTTTAGCTTTAATTATTATATTATATTATTATTATTAGTATTATTATTCATTATTACTTATTTATTGTTATTATTATTTATATTTTATAATTTTATTATTATTATTTAATATTATATAATATTTTATTATTTATTATTATTTTATATATTTATAATTATACTATATCTAATTATTATTATTATTATTTAATTAATTATTATTATTATATATTTTATTTTTATTATTAGTTTATATTTGTGGTATTTGATATTGTTATTTATTAGTATAAAGTATTATTATTATCTAGTATTAGTCATTATATATATTTATAGTATTAGTAATTAAGTAATTATTAGTTTTATTATTATTAAATAATGTATTAATTATTTTACTTTATTTAAAATTTATTTTTAATTATTGTTTAAAATTAACTACCCTCCCCTCTAATTGTTATTTTAATTTTTTATATATTTTATACTTTTATATTATATTTTATTTATTCTATTTTTATAATATTATATTTTATTTTTATATTTTTACTTTTTAATTTTTTTATTTAATTTTATTTTCATTTTATTAATCATAAATTATTTGTAATTATTTTTTTTTTTGTATTTAAATTAATATTAATGTAGTTTGAACAGGTTATTTTAACACTTCAAAATAATATAACCACTAAAAATATAATTAATAAATTTATAGGTCATTATATATATATATATATATAATAATTATTATTTATAATATATATATAATATTTATATATATTATTTATATATATTATTAATACTTATAATATTATATATTAAATTAATATATTATATATTATTATAATAATATATATAATATATATATATATATATATATATATATATTATTTATATTAATATTAATAAATATATATATAAATATATATATTTAAATATAATTTAATATATTATAAATTTTTTATTATTTATAATAATATATATATATATATTATATATAATTATATTATAATATATAAAAATTAATTTATATTTTATTATATATAATTGTATTATTATATTGTATATTAATATATATATTATAATAATATATACTATATATTATAATTATATATATTATATTATAATTATATTAATATAATATAATATAGTAATAGTGTAATACTATATATAATATTATAATATATATTAATATATTTATATAATAATATTATATATATATATATATATATAATATATATATATATGTATAATAATAATTATATAATAATTATATATATATATATATATATATATATACATATATAGTTATATATATTATATATATAAAATATAAATTATATATAAATATATAATATATATATAATATATATATATAATATATATATATACTTATATATATATTATATATGATTATATATAATATATATATTATATACTATATTTTATAAATATATATAGATATATATATATATATTATATACTTAATATAATTAATATATATATATCATTATAATATATATATTAATATATATATATAATTATATATATATATTATTAATATATAAGATTAATAATATATTATTATATATAATATAGTATATTATAATATATATATATTAAATATATATATAATAATTTAATATTAATTAATATATTAATATATAATATATATTTATATATATATATCATATATATTAATTATAATAATAGTTATATAATAATATATTATTATATATTATTATATAATATTATATATATATAATATATATATATTATTTATAGTAATAATATAATTAATATATATTATATATACTATATATATATATATATATATTATAATTTATTTTTATATTTATTTTTTGATATATGCTAATTATTCACTATCGACGATAAATGAAATATTATTGTATGATGATAAATAATGAAGTGTACAATATTTTATCTTCTTACTTGCTATATATTTTCTTTAAATCTCTACCTACACCACTCACTCACAAACCTCGCACTGCTACTTGATTAGAGGTTTAAATGAAATATTAATATGTGTTAAGTGCCAAAGGTAAGCTAAAAAAAAAAAAAAGAACTCAACTTATTATTAATGAGCTTTGATATATGAAATTGAAATGATGCGGTTTACAAAAGTTGTGATGAATTGAGTGTAAACATTAAAAAGAACATGAAAATAGCTAGAACTTATTCAAAGCATGATAGAGGCAAAAGAATGATACACTATAACTTCACACGCGAACTCTATCTCAACCTAAAAACTAGGTCTCTCTCTCTCTCTCTCTCGCGCTCTTCTGTCTCTCTCTCTCTCGTTTTTATTCACACATCTGAACTTCTGCCATCTCGTCACTCATCCAAAACTGGTTACTCTCTCTTCCATTCATCATGCTAAGTCTTCTGTGCATTACCGATGTCTCCTCTTCTCTCTCTCTCCTCTCTCTCTCGTCTTTCTGTCTGTGTCTTCTCTCCTTTTGTCTTACTGAACACCTGCATACATTTTTTCTGTATCTGGATTACTCATCTCACACATCTCGTGGCAATCTAAAAATGTGCTCTCATACTCTTCTTCTTAGTTTTAAATAGAGGAAAACTTCTGAAAGGAATGGATTCAGAACTCCTTAATCGATACATACCAGATCACACATAAATATTATATTATGAATAAGTAATCTATTACACGAAATTTAAGTGTGGGTACGAGTACCATTGCAAAATTCTGATGATGTTGCTATGAAATTCTCACAATAACATTAACTGTATAATACCAAATGTGATTCTGCAATAAAAATATATAAATATAGAGTGGACTTTATTCATATTAATATCTTGTTCTAAAGTATTATGAATAATAAGTTTTAAATCACTTTATAAAATATTTAGATTTATAATATGAATTGCACAACAAACTTCTCCAAGAATTTTATTCCAGTCCCTAATACTCACATAGATAATAACATCTTACATTTGTTTATTAATAAATATTTAATAGTGTATAAACATTAGGAAAAAGTAGCTTCATCAAGAATTATATTAGTATATTGCATAACAAATTTGTAAATGCATCAAATATATGGTCTAATTGTATATAAATATAAAAAATATATAGATATTTTATTTATCTTAATTATACTGTAGTATGTATCTTTACCTGTTTTCATTTATTATATCATTGCTTTTCAATTTAATTTTTATTAACTAATAAACAGTTAAAATTAACAGTAATTAATGAAGTTGTAGTATTATATAAATTATTCTCTTTGCTACTAATTTTGTTCAAAACTCGGACTGAAGTTTTTATTATGACAAAAGTTCCTAGTTGTGCGGCTAGAACTAAAAGCACGATTGTGGCAAGAAGGTGCCTTTATAAATATAATTTATTATTTATCTTTTTTATTTTTTATTTATTTTCAATTTATTATTTATAGTATTGATTATAATATTATTACTATTATTAGAGATGTCCCTAAATACAAAAAAAAGATTAAATTTTGTCTTTTGAAAGTATGCTAAGAATTTTGAAAGTGACAATTTGGTAATTATAAAGGAGAATAATATTTATAAATAATATTCAGCATTCGTATTATATATCGTAACATTCTATCTAATATACAAATAATACATTATAAAATATATAATATATATATTATTTATTAGACTTGCAAAGTTTGAGAATTTCTATCAATCTGTGAATTACTTGTCAATTGAAGGTAGTATTATATAGTTCATAAAAAGTTTTCATATTCTTATCCCTACATGAATCAATTTAATGCGTCTACTAATCTCCCTAAGATAGTCCTGGTTAGTTATTTGTAGATGTGTTACTACTATAAAAGTTTCCGTTCATCTATATGCCATCTTCTCCAGACAGTCTCTTCATCCATCGCAACAGAATTATTATCCAGGAGTTATCGTCTCCTGCATTGTTTGATGATATAGGATGAGAATTTATATATCAGAAATAAACCTTTTTTTAATTCTAAATTTCACAAAATGTATACACTTAAAATTAAAAAGGAGATCTAGATTTTTTTCTTTTTTTATTTATAATTAGTTATAGGTAATCACCCCTGTAAAACTCGCTCAAACAGCATGTAAGGTAAATACCTAGGTGAGCTCCTGCTATCACCTAGTGTTCACCCTGTCACACTGCTATCGTAACCACCATAAAAAGATACTACTTGCTCTTAACTATATATACGTCTAAGATAAATGTATCACCACATTAATCTTATTTATTTTTTATAAAACTTTATTCTTCTTATTTTGACTTTCCTAAATATCTAATACTATTATTATTTATCTATATCATTTACTTTTAAATATAAAATTACTTCTTTGAAAAGTCTCTTTAATTTCTCGCCCCTAGATATGTGACTGTTTATCACCTATTTTATATATATATTATGATAATATATAATAATAGAATGATCACTCTAATTTTTTGCGTTTATTCATTATAATATATATCGCAACTACTTTATCATTACATTCTGGATACCGGTCTCAAACCATATACTTGATCATACTGTAATAATTCTGTCTCATCTTAGTCAGCCTTACTCAGTACGTAGTAGATGACATATTATGTAATATTATTATATCTATTATATATAGATTATATATGATAAATACTAAAATATGGAGTCTTATATAACATGAGGTAATTTGCATGTTCAATATTCGATCTCTCTACTATACGATTACCTCTATTATAATATATATATTATTTATCGTATGCATACTTGTTTATCCTTCTCAATTCCTCGCTATTCATATATATGACTACATCAACTGAAATTACTTATTATATTACTTTATTATATATTATATTAATATTATATTATTGTTATTACTATTTATATTATATATATATATATTACGTATATGCTTACTTGTATTTATAGTATTATAATCAATTACAACTAGTAATTAGTTTATATATATATATAATATATATATATAATTAATATATCATATATATAATATATATATATATATATATAATATATATATATTATATATTATATATATATATATATATATAATATATATATATATATATATATTATATTATATATAATATATATAATATATATATAAATATAGTATATATAATTATATATTATATATATATATATATATATATAATTATATATATATATAATATATAATATATATATATATATATAATATTATAGTATAATAATATATATATATATATATAGTATATATATATTAATATATATATATATATTAATATATATATATATATTATATATTATAATACAGTATATATATATATATTATATCTATATATTATACTATATATATATATATTATAAATATTATATTAATATAATAAATATATATATATATTATATACCTATTATATAAGTATTATATACTAGTATATATATATATACTATTATGATATATATATATTACTTTTTACTTCCATTAACATAGTATCATATATATAGTATTATTTAATACTAGTATATTAATAGTTTGTATATCTAATTGAGTTTATATTCCTACTGAGCTATATTAACGTGATATTATAATAATATCAATATACTAAAAGTCTTTTAATGTAATAAACACATTCATTATTTTTATTATTATTATATTAAATAAATATATCCAATAAAATATCATAGTATTAATTGCATTTAGGCGCTATAGGAATGTTTAGTTTAAGGTATTGAAACTAAATTTGACTATATTGAAATAATATTTTATGATAAATATAAATAATATATAATTAAAATAGATTAATATAATAAATAAAAATAATAAAAAAAAATAAATATAATATAAAATAAAATAATAATAAAATAATAAAAAATAAAATTAAATATAAAAAAAAATAAAAAAAAAAAATAAATATCCTATATATAATATATAGTGATTATAATGTATGTTGTACGTTATTAACCTAGCAACCTACCTCAAGAGATAAAACATATTCCCAATTATTATATTAGATATATTTATTCTTTTGCTATGTAAATAAATAAATATTATAAAATAAAATCAAAATTCTCAGTAATATATCATTATATATGATTGCTACACATGTCAACTACTATTTATCACTTAGAAGAAAAAACACAAATATATGATAAATACGTTGTTTATAAGAGTCTTGAGTTCATCATACATACCTTAAATAATACATCGTATATCAATAAACACAAACTATGTAGTCAACTATCTCACGAGGAGTCGCTTTATATCTCTTACATCATTAAGTGACACAGCTTCTCTCAATCCTTTATCTCATACGGTCATGCGCATTCTCGTACTACAGCTGCATACTGCTCTCGTGCTATTCGTCATAGGGATATATAATTTGATAATCAAATTCTTGATAACCTGGTATATAATCTATTAATAAACCTATATGTTAAAATGTTTAATAGCTTTATAAATTTATTTCAATATACATACAAAAAGGAAAATGAATATGTAATGCAAATTCAATTTAATTATTAGTTAAAAAATATTGTACCCATTCTACTTGGATTATAAAATATAAATATTTATTACAGCTAATAGATGAGTGATAGAATCATGGCATGAAGAATATGAAAAATTATGTAGAATATTAAATCTATACCTCTTATTTTAATAGAAATAGGTATGAAGCTAACAATGATTATAAATATATATATATATATAAATCTATTATATGATATTTCTTTCTTTTATACTACATAATTATATATACATATTATATATATTATATATAATATATATATATAATAATCGTATTATCTGAAATGATCACTAAACTTTAAGTTAATGCTAATTATATTTGTGAAATTTATCATTTCTATTTTAATAGAAATAGGTACGAAACTAAGAATGAAAATAAATTAGGAATGAAATAACATAAATTAAATAAAATACTTCTCATTAAATATATATATTTTCTCTACCAGTGATGTTATTTTTCTCTTCATTGACAAGTACACTAGTTCTACTATTTATACTCATGTACTATTTTCATCTCGTCTCATTACTTTTGCGTGATTGTAAATGTTACTATTAGAAATTATGTAGATGTTAAAATTTAAAACTTTGCCTATTTTAATAGAAATAGGTACAAGCTATACAATGATTACAGTATAATAGACAGTGTATAGACCTAAATATATTTCTAAGATAGATAGCATTTTTTTTTTTTATTTAGGTATTATTCGTACTTATAGTATAAATTAATAATTTAGATATAATGTTATATATATAATATAATAACTTGTAAACTTGTCCCAATAGCTAAGTGTTTTAAATAGTGAATCTACTTTTTTATTTCTAATATATATCTATATATTTAACATTATAATTATATATAATAATATATATTATACTTACTGATTTATAATAATAATAATGGTATATATATATATATAATTTAGTATTAATATATATATATATATTTAAATTTAATCTATATATTGTAGTAAACCTGCATACCACCGCTAATATTCATCATTAATCAAGCTCATCAGATACGTAATCAAAGTATTAGCACAACACATAATCACACTCCTTACTATTGCTTCATTTTACACTGTTGCTGGTGATCCTTGAACCTGGGTGCTGACCTAGCGATGATCATAACATCAGCCATATCATGATAGTGAGATAGCTATGCATACTTAAAACCAACTACGCTCACTCATAGATATCTAGCACTGACCTTTCAATCTGCTACGGAGACCAAATGTTATTACATTCCTTTCACAGTAAGGTGAGCTAGAGATCTCGAAGAGGAAGAAGCGATAATGGTTATAGTGACAAATATCATACTAGAGAACAGCATCTCTTTTTTGATTTTACACGAAACTGAAAATATAAATTCATATTATATATACGTGTTGAGTAAAAACTCACGACTACTATATTATCTGGACGTAATGATTTATATTCAATATCTTATTTATATGAATAATATCCTACTAGACTGTTATTATATTAAAAATTATTTTTCTTATATAGTGATATATTAGAAAATAATACTATCTATTTACCTTGAGAAGAATATATATTATATGGAATAAGACTAATTATGATAAAAAGTATATCATAGTAATATTCTCTTAATTCTCTTATTCATATTATTAATATTTATTTATATATCTATAGTATAATATTAATATACATATAGACTATATATATATATATAATATATATATATATATATATATATGTATTATATATATCTGAGTTGAATTGAGTAAATATATCTATATATTATACTAACTATATTACTACTATATGATATATATTATATAGTATATATAATATTATATAATACTTATTATTGAAAAAAAAAGCAATTATACTCTATTAATAGTTATACTTATAATTATTATATATTATTATAATATATATATATATATATATAATATAATATATAATATATAATTATATATTATATTTATATTATATTAATTATATAATATATATAATATAATATGCTATATATATAATATATATATACATTATATATATATATATATATATTATATATTACTATATATATATAATATCATATATATAATATATATATTATATAATATATAATATATAATATAATATATATATAAATAATTATTATATATATATATATTATAACTATATAGATATATATACATATAGATATATAATATATATTATATATAAATATTATATATATAAATATATATTATATTATATATATTAATTAATATATTATATAATAATATTAGATATATATATATAATTATATTATATATATTATAATATATATATAAATATATATATATATATATATATATAATAATATTTAAATATATTATAATATAATATATTATATATATAGTTATATATATATAATAATTTATATATTGATATATATATATGTCATAAATTTCATTCTTCTTGTATAATATTAAACTGGAACTAATCAAGTAGAATTATGGATATACACTCATAAGTATCAATATTACCAATTTCATTTGTATATATACTGCGTTTCCGCAGAATTCTATAATCTCAGACATGATTAAAAAAAACCTAGGAAATTTAATAAGGAAATAATTATGAGTAATAAATTATATACACATATAACAATTACGCTATAGTAATAAAACACTTCACGATTAAGATATATTAAATATAACATATCATATATTTGGTTATATAGTCATGTATAATTATTTTATGTTTATCAAGTATTTAGATTATACAATTAATATAGACATTATAAATATACTTCTATTTTAGTATAATATTCTCTAAGATTAAGTTAATTATTATATATATTATACTAACCTATATTAGCTTTTACAATATATTATATATTTATTAATAAAATTACAAAAACCAAGAGTATATATTTACCTATCCTCAGCTATAGTTTTAGTGATCCCACGTAGGAAAATATTTAGAACCAATCTGGTATAAAAAGTCGATTTTATAATCATCAAATATTTCATCATAATATAATAATATAATGTAGTAAGTAAGTATTTGTGATTCATGTGAGAATAAATGTTATTATACTATTATATATATATTAATAATATATATTTATATATATATTATTATTATTATATATAATATATTTAATTATATATATATATACTATTAATATATTATATATCAATATATATTATAATATATATATACTATATATATATAGTAGTTACTGACAGCATATCTATATATATACAGAAGCATGCGTATATAGTATATATATATAATATATAATATTTTTGTACACCATATATATATATATTAGGTATTGATATATATATATATATATACTATAGTATATATATTATATATTTGATATGTATATATATATATTATATATATATAAAACACTAGCAAAAGGTATCATATAATAACTAGATCTTTTTTCTATATTATTACTATGACTATAATAACTATAATATCTTATCAATATATTACTAAAGCTTATATATATATGTAGTGAGTATATTATATAATATATATAATATAATATATAATATATATATATATATTATTTATAGATATAATATCATTTATGTAATGCGTATACTACATACAATCAGTAATATATCACTTCTCACCTTACAATCGTCAACTATATACACAACTTGTGGGTAGCTTTATATATATATAGTGATCGATTTAATCAAGAAAAACTTTAAATAATATTCCTTATCGGCGTAAGGAGTAAGGCACTCAAAGTATATCTAATAGAAGTAGGTATTATATATGTACGTTACCAAATCTAGTGAGACATATAAATTTGCTAACTATATATATATAGTTCGTTTGATATAATCACGAACTGATATATATTATATTAATAGTTGAACTGAATAGTAATTGTAATGTGTAATATTGTAAGTTTAAGTTCAGTAGAAAAGTAAAATCATATCTGGAATCGAAAAGCAGAGAATTCTGATCCTATATAAGAAAGATGATATTCATAAGAAACTGTACATAGGGAAGAGAAGAATGTGTTTCGAGTGGTCTCTAAGGTGGGATATCCTACCATGTTAAGGTGGACCGGGAGAGGGACTTGGGTATGGCAAAATGGACAGATTGGGGGAGTCTCTCGATATATGATAACTATGTGTCAGTGTCGGGTAAGGATCATCTCCCTTTATCGTTTCAACACACGAAACAACAGTTTTGCCAATATGAATGATAACCACCCTTTTTAATTTTAAGGGGGCTTAGTAATCAGTGGCAGGTATGAGTTCCGTTGAATTTCTTTTGGGAGGTGAGTTCTACTAATTTTTTTTGTAGTTGCTGCTTGAAGCGCTGCTTTGTCAATTTGTTCATTTCCTGAGATACTGTACTAACGTGACATTGAACCCGACATAAATTAACGTGGGGTCTGCAGAGACGTCTTTGAATCGTAAATACAAGAGGGTTCCTAGAGAATCGAATTTGAAGAGCCATAAGTACACTTTTAGAATCTCAGAAAATGGTTTTCGATTTATCGACATTGAGGGCCAATACTTTAGGTATGACTAAAATCAGTGCCACTTATTCTGCTGAACAGACAGACGATCATGATGGAAGAGTATGAGGCAAAATGCAGTCCGGAAAAAAACTGATGCTCACACTCCATACCTTGTCTTGGAACCATCGGAACTTGCATGAAATGCAAAGTTAGAAGAGAAATCGCCTTTGAAAAGGACCTGGTGGTTGCTAAATTTGTATATGGGTAATGATATTGTATCCTACACCAGTGGAGGTGGAAACAACCGATGCTTATAATAGTCTTCGTATGAGTATGGTAGGACCGATAGTAGGGGGTTATGAATATATTCTACGACAGTAGCTAAGACTAACACAAACACAGTCAGAATGCCGGATTGAGAGTCACTTCATCGAGGAGAGGAGACATATATGAGGGTGTAGCGGTCTGTAAGAAGAGGCACGGTGAGCACGCATGTGTTGTTTTCTTCCTAGAAACACCTATTTCCACCTCTAGACTTTCCTTCTTCAAAGATCGAAAAGCCGTTGTCGCAATGAGGAGACTCTTATTTTGGACAGGGCTCAAAGCCCAAAAGAATTAGTCAGTACATGAATTACACCCCACTTAAATAGAGAGAATGGTCATCAGAGTCTGAAAGAAGGGAGGGAGCTGGCTTCTGAGGCCCAGTGAGTGTTGTTTCTTCAAGACGTCCCTTTTCAAAGGAAGTCAGATGCTTTCTCATGGTCAAAAAACTCTACTTCTACCATTTTATTGTTTGAAAAGGTCTCGCGAATGTCGTGACCAAAGCAAATGAGTGGAATGCTGTTTCCTTAAACCAAATTGGTAAGAAAATTGCTTACAGTTTTTCTAAAGTTAGGAGGAGTTGGGTTGGCGCATTTTTTTATCCGTTTGCAAGCATGGCCGGATAAAGTGATAGGTCTACGGTTATCTGCATGAGTCGAGTCTCACCAGGGTTTTAAAACGAGAACAATATGTGCTGGGTTTTTCATACAGAGAGGAAGAATCTTTCCGGCTTTTATCCATTTACAATTGTGTAGGCTCGGAAGAAATGCCGAAGCGAACGGATGAAAATGGCTTATCATATGGTAAAAAATGCCCTCCGGTCTCGGCGCCCCATCCTTGCATGGTGTAAGGGTCTCTTGGAATTCCGCTAACATAAACAGACGGTTGTAAGAATGGTCTTCACCAAGCTTGACAGAAAAGTCAGGAGAATTTTCAGAAGAATATTTCCTTATATCGAGGCTCATTAGAACAGGCAGCAAAGTGTAAGCCCAGCTCAATAGCTTCCACTCTCGGTGCGACAAGTACATTCAAGGTGGTGAGTTTAAATATAGCATCAATTGGTTTATCCCTTATGGTACTTAAGGGAGATTTTTCTTATCACCTTAAATATGGACGTTAAGTATCCCAATTAACTGTAGTTATGTAGTTCCTAAACAATTGCCTCCTGGGTTCACCTGTTGACTCATCGAGTTTGAAAATGAAAACGAAAATACGAATGAAAAATAATAAAATTGAATAAATAATCTAAAAACTTTGAAAAATAAAAACAACATTAATAAAAAATAAAAATGAATTAATAATTTAAAAAACAGGAATTAATAAAAATATAAATAAAAAATTAATAAATAAATAAAAAAAACTATAAAAAAAAAAATAAATAAATAATAGAATTGTTTATTAAAGAACCTTTCTAGCCTTATCTTCCTTTTAAAAAAGTGACAGACACTAATTCAAAAATGTTGTAATTTATCTGCAAAATATATTACAAAGATGACCTAAATTCCACGAAACAGACAAACAGACAGAAAGACAGACAGACAGACAGACAGGAAGGCAAAGAGTCCATGTAATAAATATATGAAAATAAATAATAAAAATAGATAAAAGGGATATAAAATTATTGAATACTTACTTAAATTTGGATCTTAATAATAATAATAATAATAATAATAATAATAATAATAATAAAAATAATAATAAAAATAAATAATAATAATAATAATAATAATAATTATTATCTAATAATAATAATAATAATAATAATAATTAATTAATATTAATAATCTATATAATAATAATAATAATATAATAATGAATAATATATATAATAATAATAATTAAGAATAATTATTATTTATTATTATTATTATTATTATTATTATTATTATTATTATTATTATTATTATTATTATTATTATTATTATTATTATTATTATTTATTATTTTTATTAAAAATTATGATATTATTATTATTATTATTTACTATTATTATTAATAATATATAATTAATAATAATAAAATAATAATTAATATATAATAATAATTCAATAATAATAATAATAATAATAATAATTAATAATTTAATAAAAATAATATATAATAATCATATAATATATAATATTATTAAGATTATTTTTTATATTATTATTTATATATATTATTAAGACTTTTTATTATGGCAGTGCTTATTCTTAAGTTATTATTATTATTATTATTATTAATATTATTATTATTATTATTAATTATTATTATTATTAATAATAATAATAATAATAATATATATAATTAATAATATAATAAATCAATAATAATAATTATATAATAATATATAATAATAATAATAATAATAATAAATGAATAAGTAATAATTAATTATTAAAAAAAGAAATTACATAATTTTTTTAAAAACTAAAGCAAAAATAATTTAATTAAAAATAAAAATTAAAAATATCAAAACATAAATATAAATAATAATTTGATAGCATTTATTAATTAAAAGTAAGTTGTAAATAAATTATGAATACATATATATATAAAAATTAATGCATGTAATTATAATTTAATTAATATAAAAAATTAAAGGGTTGGAGGGAATAAGATGAAAGTAAATAAAGTAAATCTAAAACAAATTATTTATATACATAAGTGTTATTTTCTCACAGTAAGATTAATAAATTATTAGGTTTAGTTATCTGTTATAGAGAGGGGATGATTTTTTATATTATTCCTTGATGCCGGAGTATCGAAAGGAGAAATCTACTTAAAAATATGGAGATAGAAGAATAAGTAGAGGAGGTTAATTTAATAGAGTAACTTAAAGGTCGAGAGATAGCTAGCAGTAAGGTAAATAAAAGAACAGGGTTGAGTTCGATGATTATATATAAGTATATATAATATTCGACTGTGCTGGATTGTATGAATTAATTGAGTGTGGGAGGAGCGTTAGTAGGCGGATATTTCATGTGATCGTCTAGAGTGTATAAGTATATAACTGAATAAGGAGGTATAATATATAGAATATATAGCTATATATATAGCTGAGATAGGCGATATCAGGTTGAGCGGTGGCGGGTGACTGGGGTGGTTGAGTATGCGTAGTCTGGATGGGGCTGGGGGAATTAGGGGGGGGTGAGGTAGAGTGAGTAGTGCAGTATGGTAGTAGTGTGTGTGTGTGTAGTAGTGCGAGTAGGGGTTAATGATATAGGTAGGTTAGGGGTTATTGAATTAGTTAGTTGACTATCTATTAAGATATATAGCCTAGGGATATGCGGGTGGTATATAGGGTAAGTGATGGTGGGTGGAGGTGAGTAGTGAGTGAGTGAGTGATAGAGGAGTTATAGTTGTGTTTGTCTACCATGCCTGTGATGTGTAATGTGTTGGTCTACGATGTATTATACTATATGAAGTGGTATGTTTATTGATGTTGATTATATGGTATTGTATCTTATATTAGATTACTGTGTGGATATCGGTGTATTGTTTTATAAATATTAGAATGTAGGGTAGGGGTGAGAGGGTATATAATTATTATATATATATATATATATATTTTATATTATATATATATTATATATATAATTTATATATAATTTACTTAATATTTTATACTATCGTTGTGCGGTATGATTGCGCGTATCATTAGATATTAATATAGCACGTATATACTAGCTATATCCAGTGTCAGTTTTATACGTGTTAGTAATATTCAATATATATATGTAGGTCTACATGTATATATCTTTTGCGTTAGGTTTTACTAAGGTTATAAACTGCTAAATTGTAAAATATATACATACACTATATATATATATATATATATATAACTTTTCTCGTTTGTTTTTATATTTTGTATTTGCAAGTTTGACTTTAAATTTGAAATACAGATACCCATATATTTCTATAATTATTATTTATTTATTATTATATATTAATACATATATTATATATAATATATATTATATATATATATATATATATATTAGTATATTATTATTTATAATTATAATATTACCATAATTTAATAATTATATATATCATTATATAATATATATATAATAATACTAATATATTATATATATATTATATTAATATATAATTATATATATATATTATATATATATATATATTTATATACTAATATTATTATATTATATTATAATATATATTAATACATCAACTACGAACAATTCATATAAAACGAAAGTTATTATTCATTTATATTTGTTTAATTATTCCATTTGTTATTATTATTTTATTTATTTATTTATTTATTAATTTAATCTTATTTATTTTATATTTATTTACATTTTATTTTGAGTTTACCAAATAGAAATCTCTAAAAACTATAGTTAATTTTACCCTCAAGTTGGTATTTTAGAATACTTTACACTCCAAATAAGATAAACACCCAATATATGTATGTATGTATATATATAATATAATATATTTATGTTATACTACAATTTACTATAAGAAATAAATAAATTTTCAACTACATTAGTAAATTTCATAATCGTCGATATATATTTAAATATTTTATATATTTATATTGTAGAAATATTATAAAAAGCTGATTTATCGAAAGTTTCTGATATTATGATATTATATTTTTTAATTTATATATTTATATATTAGTATATTTTATAGTTATATTCTTTTATTTTATATATATATATATTCTGAAAATGAACCACTTTTGAAAACTTTGTCTTGCAAGGCGGGGGGGAGAGGGGAGGGGGGAGAGGAGAGGGAGAGAGCGAGGGGGGAGCGAGCAGGGGGCGGGGTATGTAATTATGGGATGCATTGATTTGTTTTTTTTGTTGTTCTTTTTTTTAATTAGGATATATTCATTTTGGGTGTATGATGGATGATGGTTTATTTTACTGGTTTTTTGGTTCGTTGATCTGGGTTTTTTTTATTGGTTCATTTTTTTTGGTGATACGGATTAGGTATGGGTGTGAGCTTACACGTGGCGCTCAGGTGCGTCGAGGTGGGTGGCGCGTCAAGATGTCCGCAGCAAGCGGGCTCCGGCTCGCCGAGTACGGGAGCATTGTATTTTACGTTTTTTTAATCTGTCATCATATGTATGTGCGGGTGAGGACTACATTGTGTCAGTTTTTAGGTTTGTATTCGTTAGATTTACATTATATATTATTATTTTATTTTATTATTTTGTTCTTGAATTATTTTTCTCTATATATTACTTTATTTTTTTTATTGTAGATTTCATTGTTATTTTATTAATTTTTTTTTTATTTATTTATTATTTTCATTTATTTTTGTTATTAGTATATATAGTTTTTAGTATATATATATATTTATATATATATATATATTATCTTGTATAATTGTTACCTCCTTTATCTAGTTTCTTTTTATTTGTTTATTGTAATTTGAGGTAGGATTATTTGTTTGGTGTCTTGGCGTATAGACCGTCGGGCTGTCGAGGTTGTAGTGACGTGATGAAAGGATCGCATCGAGTATTGCGGCGGGGAGCCTGGCGTTGTGCGGTGCCTAGGTAGCCATATTTGCCTTCATTTACTATTGGTTCATGTCTATGCCCTTATAAGGCTTAAGATTCGATAGATGTTCAGTTCTATAGGCCTCCTGTGTTTCCTTCTTAGGGGTTTAGAACGTGAGATTAGACAGCCGCGGCATGCGTAGAGGAAGAGATGGGAGGTAGGGGGAGATGAGATTTGATGGAATGAGTGCTGTGATCCAGGTGGCATGGGCAGGTGCCGGTGCCGAGATAGTAAAAGCCCATTAAGTCTAAATAAATACAATATGGTAATCATGTATTTAATTTTTAATAAGGTCGTAGATCTCAAAACCCCATGATAGTTTAGAACCGACTCCAATATGTTTGATGACCCCTAGGAAGGGGTTCCTGCTAGAAAATAGAGAGTAAGAAGCAACAGAGTGCTTGCAGAAAAATGAACTGAGGCATAAGAGAAGAAAATGGAGGAAGGAGTAAAGAGGACCGGAGAAGGAAGTCCCCCCCCAAGTCGGTGTCGGCAGCCTGCGGCATGGGAGACTTGCTTTGTGGATCCGGTCAGGGAGGGAGGCATATGGAATTGAATGTTAATACAAACGTCAAAGGGGGTCTATAATGCTTAGCAATAGGCACTTCTGCGACTTGGTGGTGCTATATAAAGATTTGAGTTAGTCTAATTCGTTTATAAAGGATGTCAGACTTGGTATTAAGAATACGTGTTACTGGGTTTCAGAACCTTGAAGGGTAATCTCGTGAGGGCACCCCAGGTAGGGGTTCCCAGTCGAAACAGCACAAGTTCATGGCTGAGCGATAGTAGACATGTCATCACACAGAGCACATAATAGAGCAAGACGGGGAAGATGCTAGATGAAAGGCAATAGATGATCTCCAAGGAATCAGAAATGGCAAGTCCTAATGAGCGAAACCTGGAAGATAGCTCGCACTCTATATGCCGCGAACATCCAGCCGCGAAGAGATACTTGTCAAAGCAGGGTAGGGGTGATCACCGCCGCGATGTTACTCAGAAAGTGTGTTTTACCTTTAAAATGGAAGGAACTTCAAGACTATTTGTAATAATTAATCAAATAACATACGTTGCGTAACCATAATGTCGAGTATCATAATAGTGCTTTGTATAAGTGCCGGTATATAGAGAGAACTCAGATAGAATATTGACGATTCAGTAGTGATAGCGTTATATCATAGACTATGTATATGATTTGTATACCATGCGCAGTAGGAGTAGGAATGATGTCGATATATGATATAAGATAGGATTCTGAGGTTGAGCGAGCATACAGATAATAGACGTACGAAGGGGCGTGTATAGATTAGTAGAAGAATGTGGTAGAGCACGGAGGGCGTGATAACCCTAGTATAGACCGTTAGCTAGCTAAGACTATGGAGGACCGTGGGAATAGCGAATCAATTGCAAAGCTTATTATGTTTAAGGGGTTATATATTATTATATTATTATATATCATATATATATATATATATATGAATCTTATGGACGAAGTGCCTTATTAATAAACGAGCTCTCACTCTCTCTACCGTAGTATAATCTTTCTTAATCCATTGTTACGTTCCTAACCTAATACAAGCCTTTACTGTTCACCTTGAGTGCTTTGTTTAATGTACAGTTGTCCATTTTGTTTTTGCATCGCTCTTGACCTGTTTCCTAAAGGTTTGAAGGCTGACATTTATAGTTTTCACATCTCATTATTCTTTTTATAAATCGTAACTAATATATCTTCTTTTTCTAATCTGAAACATGTTTATTATTTTGCTTGTTATTTTTTATTATTTTATAAATTTCATTTTTCATTTATACTCTGTTTTTAATTTTTATTTATTTTCAAATCTTAATTATTTTTCTTAACTACATTTATTTTTTTAACAATTTGGTTTATTAGTATTTTGTTGGCAAACTTTTTTATTTATTTATCTTATTTATGTTAATTTATTTATCGAAAAAGTTATTCATTTTTACAAAAATTAATCTATTTTTAAATTTTATTTATTTAAAAAATTATATTTTTTTAAAACTTTTATTTATTTTTTATTTATTTGTTTTAATAATAAAACTTTTTGTTTTTACTTAAAAATTTTTATTCTTTTAAATTCCTTTTATGTTTAGAACGTAAAAAAATTTCGTTTTTAATGACTCTGAAGCAGTAAAGCAGTAAAAGCAGTAAGGGCAGTAAAGCAGTAAAGCAGAAAGCAGTAACACCAAAACCCATCCGATCTATTGATTATTTTTCATTTAAATTCATTTTTCTGAATTTTTGTATATACACAACATAGAAAATAAGTTCTCTGAATAATATAGACGCAAGTGATAGTTTAGTTGTCTCCTAAGGCAATAACGTAATCCATCCACCCACCCTTCCCATCTATCCATGATCTATTTGATATATTGGCTTTAAGTCATTATTTTGGGCGTCGTTTCTTGTATAAGCATCATATAAAATAGTTCTTTAAAGATAAAATATATAGTAAAGTGTATAGTTTATTGACCATAAAAGCAGTAATAGAAGTAAAGCAAACCGCCCCCACTCTCGAACCATCGCATGATCTACTTGGATCTATTACCTTAGGTCATATTTTGTATCATATTAAATAAACATAAACCGTAACTTAAAAATAAGTTTCTTTAAATAAAATTCATAGTAAAAGTGTATAGTTTTGATGACGCCTAATGCAGTAATAAACGTGAGGAGTAGTCAAGCAGTAAGGCAGTAAAGCTGTAACACGAAAAACCATTTCACGACACATACCTGAACGATTTGCATTATTAACTGGCAGCGAAGATGTAGGAGTCACTGTTATTGATTCAGTTATATTTGAACCTCATTATTGTCAACTGACTTGGTGGAATGCGACTGATGGAGCATGCTGACGCTGCATAACGAGGCATAGTAAGACAGCGCGATTAAAACTAGGTAGCTGAGTAAACTAGCAAGAATATAGGAACTACGAGATACTTAAATGATACACAGGTAAAGATAGTGTTAAAGTAATTTGAAAATAAATGAAATTAAAAACTAAGTATAGAGATAATAGTAGTAGAGAGAAGGTAATTAATGAAATCATAAAAAATAGAAAAATCAGTGAAGAATCTCATGGCAGTGTGCTCGAGCTTAGAAGACTGAAGGAAAGATATTATATGCAAAGAGTTTGAAGTGTATATAATAGAGAATAATGTGAGATATATGAAGAGTGTAAAATATTTACTTGTTCTTGTGTCCTCAGAAACGGTTATCTATGTGCAGGGTTATGCATACTACGATTAATAGTGACAACGGCTGTAACATGCTGAAAAGACACAACTGTCCATTTGAGCAGGTAAGTAATTTCTGTATTGAGGCTGTATGCATAAGTCAAGGCAGTATACGATAATGCGCTATATAAGACGAAAATGGTAGGTAGAGAGTGTGTTAATAATTAATTATCTTTGTCGCTGAGATTTCATATGTATTGGGTACGAAATATTTTAGTATGTAGTTAATCTATTATTACGTTCGGGTTTGAGAACCTCATTAAATCAAAGTCTTACGTCGTATAAACTAATACATTTAGCCAATAATTTGTACTTATCACTATGATATAAAATGGAACACCGACTAGCGTCCAGGCGACATGGTGCCGACAATGCGAAGGAGAGAAGAGGAATGACATCACGGGCGAAATCTGCTTTCTCGATCGGTTCCCTCTTACCTTGTTGCCAAAGTTTTCTTGCTTACTCTTATGGGTCCCTCCGTACAACATATTCTTCTTCTGCTAAGCACCTGTGCCTTTCTTCTTTTATCAAACGGGACAACCGCCTTCTGGGGGTCTCAGACATCCCTGAGAGTTTTGAAACTATCATATTCGAGAATAGTCAGGTTCTTAACCTAAAACATATACATGTAGAAAGTATATACGCCCAGCCCCCGACCACACCGCGCACTAGTCCGCTACGCTGCCGCACCCCGGACCGGCAAAGTTTACACCAATATTGTAATTACGTTAACGAATGTATTACTGAATCGGCACCAGACAGGTCTTCTTGCTTAGAGGTCTGCGTTCAACGCGACTCTGCTCCTTATATGTCTTTCTTCATCCTCTCCTTCCTTTGTTATCTACCTTCTTCTTCTCCTTGTGCACTCTGTGATTTGCTCTTTTCTTTCTCCTCTTTTCTGGACCCTCTTGGAAGGGGTTTCACAGATAACCATTACGGCAAGCTTGAAACTATCTTATTCGAGTTACACAGCTTATAAACATTCATGGAACAATATTGTATTATAAGCAAATATTGTACTAACTCCGCATTCGCCACATAGCTCCGCGTTCCTGCTCTGACACTGGGCTTCATTGCTACATCGCGACCTCCTTCTCTGGACGTCCTTATCAGTACTCTTACGACTCATATAATATATTATAACTTACGTATACGGTATGATTAATATAAATATATATATACTATCTATATAATATAATATAATAATTATATATTATTATATAATTTACTATATATATATATGATTTTGATAAGAAATAATATATAGAGGAGTATATAAATAAGATTATATGGATATTTATATATATATATATAGTATATATACTAATATAGTATAATTAATAAGAGTTACTATTTATATAATATATATATATATACTTATATATAATATTATATATATATAATTATATATATGTATATATATTATATAATACTATATTATCTATATATATATATATATATATAATTATAATATATTATACTATATCTGTATATATATAAGTCTATATATATATATATTATATATAATATAGTTATATTATATTATATATAATAATATATATATATATGGAATAATATATATATAGTATTTTATTATCATATATATTATATATATAGTATATTTAAATATTTAATAATATAATAATAATATAATAATTAATAATCATAATCAATAATAATATAATATAATAATAATTATAACATATATAATGAATATAAAATAAAAATTTTCAACAATTCGAAGTATAAAGCACAAAATTCGATCTCACACTAGTTACATATGGAAATGATATTTTTATACTTAAAATCTGGGCGGTCGGGGGACGGGAGAGGCGGGTAGGACTAGCGCGCCGAGTGGGTGAGCCGGAGCGGACGGGTGGAAGTTCTCACGCCTAGATCTATTCTATTCTGAAATAAAAATGCATGAAGAAAATTTCAAAAGGAAAATTAACCTCTCATAATCATATGCTCACACTCAAATTCTCATTAAAAAAAAATATGTTTTTTTAATACAAAACATGTTGACACAAAAAGCAATTTTATAAAAAAATACTGTTTAAAAAAAAGTTCGTGAAAAACATTTTCAATTTTATTGTCCACTAAAGTTGATCTCTACTACTGTCTCTCTCTCTCTTCTCTCTTCTCTCTCTCTCTCTCATATATATATATATATATATTATATATCATTTATATAAATATATTAATACGTATATTATATATATATACCCTTACCTTTCAAATATTCATATATGAGGTATAGTATATATAGTATAATATAATAGTATATTCTATTACTATATATATATTATATATATTAATATAATATTCTATATATATAATATTTGTAATTAATATAATAAATAGATATATAATAATAAATAAATAATAATAATAATAATCATAATCATAAAATATAATATATATAATAATAATGATCAATTAATAATAATAAATAAGTAATTAATAAAAAGAAAATATACCTATAATGAAAGAATTAAATTATTGGTAATAGATAATAATAATAATAATAATAATACTGTGATAAGGGTGTGTTGCAGGGTTCTAATTCATAATAATTAAAATATGTAATTCAACCCTATATTATAGTTTAATTCTGGGTTAAGGAGAAGGAGTATTGGAGCTCTAGGTTTTTGATTTATCCAAAGTTGGAGTCAAATCAATTTCGTTTGGAGATCGGCCAGGATATGTGGAGACTGTGAAGCAGCGATCCCAATTCTTAAACAAGCAATCATTGGTGAAGAGTGATGATCCTGGGTTTATGCGACGTAAAAACAGTGGGATGCAATCGTAAAGAATCGTGCACGTCCCGAGATGTTTCTTGAAAATACAACAATTCTCCGTTCTCTGTCTTCCACCTCTACGCCGATATGGCCCGTGTGAACTTCCGAAAAATATCATCAAAGGGATCGATTTAAGTCCAGAGAAGATTTTATAAGTAGGAATGAGACAGACCAGTTCCGCGTCATCCAATTGAGGCGGTTCAGAGCTGCTTCCACAGTGGCAGATAGTTGCGACAGTACGTGTGTAGCAGCCCAAGGGGATTATTTGAAGATAGGAATTTGAGTTTGGGCTTAATTGCATCTTTATGCGAGTATTTCTATGTACAGAAGGTCGGATAGAACCTATTTTGAATACACTTATAATATTATATTTATATATTTAGATTATATATCTATATAATATTTAATATATATTAATATAGTGAATAAATTAAATTATTAATTGTATATATATAATTATTATATATTATATTTTTTATATATTATTATATATATAAGGTATATAATTATATACATACAACACCATATATAATAATAAGTATATATATAATAACTATATGTATAAGTAAATATATATAGTATATATATATTGATACTATTATAATAAATTAATTAAGTTAAATATAATTATATATAGATATATTAATATGTATTAATAGATCTATGATATACTTACATATATATAGGGGCATTCGGTGAAGTTGATTTAGTAACTTAAAGTTTATGTAATGCATGATTAGGATAAGAAAATGTTTACTTACTAAAATTTCAAAGAAATGATGTTAACAGAAAATAAAACTACATATACTTTAATCAAATTTAGGAACCCCATTCCTTCAGGATGTTTAGGAAATTTACTTCTTTAATGATAGGAAATTGATACAACTTTTATGCATTTTTTTAAAATTGTTATATTATAAAGAACATATTTCCTTTCAATATATATATATATATATATATTATATATAATATATATGTATATATATATATATATATTATATATTATATATATGTATTATATTATATATATGATATATATTATATATATGTTATTATATATACTATATATAATTTATAATATATAGTTAATATATATATATATATATAGTATATATATTATATATATCTATATATACTATATATATTATATATTATATACTATATCTATATATATTTATATTATTTTATTATATATATATATATATATATTATATTATATATATGTAATATATATTGGTATATTATATTATATATATTATAATATATATATATTATATAATATATTATTATTATACTACTATATATATATAATATATAACTATATATATTATAATAGTATTAATATAATTTATAATATATATAAGTATTAGTATATATATATATATATAATATATATTACTTGTATATATATACTATATATAATTTATTATATATTATATTTTATATATATTATAATATAATATTATATTAATAATCAGTATATAAGTTATAGTTATATATTGATATTTATATATATATAAATTATATATCTTACTATGTCTATATATATATAATTATATATATATTATATAATATTAATATATAATATATATATATTATATATATATATATAGTAAATATATATAGTAATTATCAGGGTTGGCATTAAACATACAAAAAAACAAACTAAAAAAAAAAAAAAAAAGCACGGAAGTGGGTTTTTTTTCTTTTTAATTTTTTATTTTTAGTATTGCTTTCAAATTTGAGAGACATTTTTTAAAATGTACAAATATCATAATACATATAATTAAGTTCATTATTACTAGAGGGCCAGCTCATTTTATTAGATTTCAAAGATATGACCTTTTAAATAATTTGAAATAAATGAAATGAAAAAAAGTTAATTCTTAAAATTTAATGCAAAAGTACAATGAATGTATGTTTTAAATTTTATTGACTATAAAAATTAATGTGATTCATTAAATTAAAATTAATAAATCTTTTATTTAGTAAAAAAGTACATTGGTTAGTATTTTTCTATTATAAAATTGCTACAATATACTTTTTTAAATTTCATTATTCTAATAAAATTATACTACGTAACTAAAGTATAATTATTTGTAACATTGGATTGAATTAAAGTCAGTTTTTGATCACTTTCAAATTATTATTTGACACAGTAACTATCTGGCTGTTTAACTGTCAGATTTTATATGTCCTCAAAGTTCGAACTTCATGAATTCAAGCATTTAAATATTTTCTGCTTTAGTTTTAACTCTAGAACTCGGTGAGCAACAAGGTAACTGAAGAGGCTTAATTTAAGCGAAAGCTATCACATTTTACATTTCCACACACGTAGTTGTATTTGGCCTCTTATATTTTTCTCAATGTTTAGGATTATATGATGTGCAGTTAACAAACGATTTTAATAATTGCAGGTCTTTGTTGGGAGTCAAAGTGTGTTTGGGGCTGTTGAACCACACTTTTGTTTGATATATTAATTATATATATATATAATAGTATATATATATATTATAATATATAATATTAAATTATATATATATATATATATAATATATTATAGGCCTCTTTTCTGTTTTACGCTTAGGTCCAAGTTGTTGTTTTTTTTTTGGGAAATTTTTTTTTTTTTTTTTTTTTTTATTTTTTTTTTTTTAAAAATATAATTGGTATTTATAGTATATGATACTAATGAATTTCAGTGGTAAAGGGCATCGATTCAAAAGTTTCAAATATGTTTAAATACTTTTTAAATCACATTTTTTGTTGTATTAGGTGTTTAAAAATGAAATTCTCGAAAGTACGTACAGCTTAGAAAAACCAAATACAATATTTGAATCAGCGGTATAAAGCTTATTAAATGTAAAAAAAAACATTTTTTTTTTCATAAATTAAATCTCAAAAGTAGACACTACAGAAACCAGTTGCAATTTTGGAATTTTATTACAATATGTACAAAAAAAAATAGGAGGCTCGAGCCGACGGGGGCCAGAGGGGGGAACGTTTTCAACTACCCGTAGGGGGAGAGGCGGAGAACGCCCGGACAACCAAATAAAGACTCCGATCCACACCGATCTTTTCCAAGTTTAAAAGTCTTCTACGATTTTTAATTTTTTTAAGAGGAAGGAGCGTCCCCTTACGGGGGGACGCGAGGGTAATCTTCTACGAGAGATTACGTCATCATATAGCTCACTCCAAATTAGCCAGTCGTTGGGGTTGGGGGGTATAGAAGGACCACACTGGGGCTAAGGTTCAACACCTGCAACACATTTCCTGATACAAGTTAGAAACAAATGTTATTTCTCTCACAATTAAAACAAATGCTTTAATATGCATTTAATATTAAGGGGGGAGGTACCCCCTATATACATCCTAGAGACTTGAAAACTCGTCGGTGTCGAGCTTAATACCTCAATAGATTATATTCCAAGTTTGAAAGCGATAGCTCTATTCCTTCCTATCGAAAAAGAGGTAACCGGTCAAACTCGCGCATAACTACTGCCGTACTGGAAACACATACTAAACATACGCCATATATTTTCACAGACCAGAGTTGCAGATGCGCATATATATTATAGTATATATTATAGATTAAAAAATACATATTTAATACAATATAAGAAGTATATTATACTCTCATTCTAAGATAAGAATTGAACTAGGTTATATATATATCTATATATAGGTACTTGAAAGACCATAAAGATAGAGACCTATTGTGACCCTCGGTAAAAATTAATATGAAGAAAGGTGTATTAAGAGAATTTTGGATGTTAGTCATTTATTATTATTTCTTGTATTGATTGTTTTTTTCACAATCATAATAGGACATTTTTATTTTAATAGATAATATGGACTGGGTGCATTGACTTCGAGTAATTTTTTCGTGAGTATTGATCAAATTTAATACATTTATTCGAGGCAAGTTTGCAGAGTGGCGGCATATATTAGAATGCATGTTAGTGTAATTGTTTTGATCACCATTCTCTCTATTTTTTATATCTTATTATTTACTGATGAATCAACATAGCGTATCAAAATGACACTTCGAGAGCGATCTTGTTATAAGAGCATTAATTATATAATAACAAATTGCAATTTTGAATAAAACAATAAAATTAATGGCACTAATGTCTTGGCCTAACTGGCGTCTTCCCTCCTTTGCCTTCAGATATAGGGTAGGAGAAAGGACTCTTATTGGTTGCCTTAAAGAATTTTATATATATAAAAAGATAAAATAGTTTATCGTGTGATCTTCATAGATGTGGCAATTTTACGTACATAAATACACATTTTAGTCGATATGTTTTGTTATCTACGCTAATCCTAATAGAGCTTTTGCTCCAAAGTTTAGCTTTAAACAATTACATATAAGGATTTTAAAAGTCATTATTTTTATGTATAGATTAGTACTCTGGTGAATCCCGAGGAAGCAAGAATACCCAGCCTTCAATTAAAAAAATCAGTTTTTTTAATTTTAAATTTGGCATAAATATTCTAGAATTTATTTCATTTTAAGCTATAAAACTCCCAACTTTTTTTGGTACCCAACAGCCTCTTTCTACCCACTCGTGATGACGTCATAGGCCTTTTTGAGAGTGCAAATGTTAGCTCCTCCCACACACAGAATACTTCTAAGAAATTATGATTATATTTTTTTGATCCAATTTTAAAATGTAAGTGCTTTCACACGATTATCACTATCGATCAATATATTGACCAGCCGCCTAATACCTCGAATAATTTAATGCGAATAAGATTGCCTTAATGACATTAAATAAATAAATACATTACTAGCTATTTATTATAATACCATTAACGATATTTTAATTAACGAGACTTTGGTTCAGAGGAAGCCGAACAACCTAATTAATTATCACTTAATAAGTAACATACGTTATTTTTTACTGGGAGACTCCGCATGTAAATAGCCCTAGACATCAAGGTCTTCACAAAATAGATATTTAAATATTCAAATTTTAATATTCCTAAAAAGTATACAGTTTCTTCTGTTAGAACGATATTTTCTTCGTTAATGGGGACCATCATAAGAGTCCATTTTATAATTTTCATTAGCGAAATTTTTTAACCACAATTTTTATTATTCTAAAAAAACAGTTACAAATTTTCCTTTCTAAAAAAAGGCATATTTCTTTTATCATCTAACGGTATGCCCGTTTTACAAGTAAATAAATGCGTTTCCATCTCCCATCCCTTCATCGTGGGGGAATAGGCA
>JABUQX010016001.1:37500-38705 GCA_015478945.1 Trachelipus rathkii | reverse complement strand
CTTTTCTCTCCAAAAACAGCTCCATCCTGCCTGTACTTTTCTTTTCATGGCACTTTGATCGGGCCGATTGGAGGCTTAGCGCTGCTTCTACGCTAAACTATAATTGAATGACTGGCTTTCCTCTGGTGACTCTTTCCGGCTTCTGCCCGACAAGGTGCGAGCTGTAATCGTTGGATGGGATGGCAGATTCATTCCTTCTCGACTAAATCTTTCTCTCCTCATAATCCATAGTTCGATCGTGCTTGTTCTCTGGCCAATCGTATTCGGGGGTGGAAAACATTATACATCGTATCATTCCTATCACTCTCGCTAATTTTCATTCAGCTTGAAATCGTTGCAGGGAGATACTCTTCGACGGGCAAAGCGGGCTTTCATCAAACGAAAGTGCGCTAACCTCTTTGGTTCTCCTACTGACAAATCTTTCTGGCCTCTTGCCAAAAACATCTCTAACAACTTCTGTAAATCTACCTTTCCTCCTCTTATTCGATCTGATGGCTCTGTTGCTAACTCTCCAACTGAAAAGGCCAAACTCTTCGGCCTCCTATTTTCCTCTAACTCAACCCTTGACCGATTCTGGCATTCCTCTTCCTCCTCCTTCTCTTCCTCAGTTGTCCTATGCCTTTGCCTGAGATTACATTTGGATCGGGATGCATGGGCTCCTTAAATCCTTATGAACGATTAGGAAGAGCGGTGGCCCAGATGCATTTCCTTCCCGAGTTTGAGGGAGTGTTGCCTCCGTGCTCGCCCCTCCTCTTCGCATTCAACTATATTCTCTATCCTCAAATACTAGCACTTCCCTACAGTGATTTGAAAGCGCGGCATAGTCCAACCTATCTCCGGAAAAAGGAAAGCCACTCTGATCCTTCTAACTATCGCCCAATAGCTCTAACCTGGTATTCTATCTAAGATCTTTGGAAAACTATTTCTTAACTCTCATTTTCTTAGACCGCATTGGAATCTCAATTCCCTTCTTTTTCCGATAGCCATTTACGCTTTCGGCGTTCGAGGGTCTTACTGGTAGATATACTTTCCTATGTAAACAGATTTATCGGTTTCACACCCTTAGGAATTACTGGGGAGATAGACGTGGTGGCGCATTGACATAATCAAAGCATTTGACCGGGTAATGACACGCATCACTGCTCTCCAGATCCCTCCTTTGGATTCTCCTCCTCTCAATTGCTTTACTTATGTCTAGCTTCTTT
>JABUQX010016001.1:7500-10000 GCA_015478945.1 Trachelipus rathkii | reverse complement strand
AGGGGGTTCAACCTCCGGAAAAATGGTAGAAAAGGTTGAAGAACGCGAAGACATTTTATTGGACAATGACAATACCAACATGGTGGATTCCCCACCGTAACCCGTAAGGATACAGAGAGGTCAAGGTACACAAGAAAGCCAAAAGGGCATCCATAGTAGATTCGAAAATTACACGCAAACACACAGCGTTAGCGGTACGCACGGCTACGCAGGCTTGGAGAGGTGTTGGGTCTGTCTCAATACCGTGGATCCCCTCTGGCACTGATGACTGCCTGACACCGTCCCCGGGGCTGTCCGCTGATCCGGAAGCCTCTGGAAGGCTGCAGCCAAGATCCGACGTTTCACAGATATCCTACAAATGCTCGATTGGGCTGAGGTCCGACGACCGGTGCTGACCACCAATGAGGTAACAAACCGTCCCCCATAGTCGTCTTCGCTACTATTGTAATTTTTGTGTGTCTTGCATTGCATATTAGGAATAAAGAGTCACCATGGGGCACGACATATGTTCGCAGATGTTCGGCGGTAGAGGCCTTGCGTCGTAAGAAAGTGCCTCCATCGAAGATGCAACCTCGTAGTTCCAAGTAATAAAGAGATGCCTCCCCAGACCATAATCGACCCACCTCCAAACGGTGGCGCATCTAAACAATTGCAAGGCGGCGAACCTCTTCAGCCTGGTCGTCGCGCTACTCTAGCACGCCCTGGTCTGAGGGCATGGCAGATGGCTCTGACTTCGCCCTGTAAAGAGCAAGGCACCTTGCCTCAATCGTCGACCGCGTCTCTAATGGATGTGTTCTAGGCAAACAACAAGACGCGCCCTTCGATGCCGCTATGGTGTGCAGTGGACTTATGGCAGGACTCCGCCGGTAATAATTATAAGTTCTGGCCGTAAGGCGTCACCAGACCTACCCTGAAGCGGCGCTAGCTGTGACCCGTAAGACAAATGTGCAGGCAGTGCTTCTAGTAATGCAAATGCAGTCGTATGGTCTTCCACTGCGTCGTGGCCCTGGGGCCTACTTGTCCCAGTCAAGGTGTCGTGGTCACCGTTGGGCCACCCGGCAACATCGCCGTACGCACTAATAAGCCGGCGCCCGTACCGTGTGTCCTCGGTGTGGGAGGTTGCCGGCCTGCGACATTGACCCTGACAGTTGACGACCCTTCCATGTTTATCGAATCAAGCCTTCTCGTAAATTTAAACATCTCTCGCTTGATTGTCTCCCCCCATTATAATCACCCTGCACCCTTCCCAGGTGGTCTAGTTACGTGGGTTATAAAGCTTTTCCCCAAATTTATCATTTTTGACTGTCCGAACAAAGGAATTTTGCGTTTGTTGGCTGCGCGCGAATCAATTACGGGCTGTCGTCTCTGTGCGATGTGGGGTTTCACGGTTGGGGGTCCTTCCCGTTCCCAGAGTAGAAATTTACCCAGCGGAAAGTGCTGATATTTGAGTAGTATATATATGTGATATTATTATTGTTGGGAGTATATAGTATATATATATATTATAGTTAGTGTGTATATATATATGCTATATGGCATGCGTATATAATATATATATATATATACATAGAGTATAGAAAAATATATATATATAAGTTAAGTAAATATATATATGATATATATGTTATATATATATATATATATATATTATACATATATATATATTATATAAGATATATATATATATGCTGGTATGCGTATATGCAGTATATATACTACTATGTATATATTTTATATATATATATTATTATATATATATATATATATATATATATATATAGGTGTATATATATATATATAAGATATAAGTGGTGCTATATATATATATATATATATGTTATAAGTGTATGGTAAGTAAAGGTGTTAAGGTAAATTACACAAACTACATTAGAAAAGAAACCTTTCAGCCTGGAAAAATTTCCGACTGTATTTGTAATGTTTTAACAAGTATTTTTCCTAAGGAATTTTTCCGATCAGTATCATAAGTCAATAATAGATTCCCAATTGAACTCTTATTTGTTTTCCAATGGAAACCAATTTTTGATATCCTATTGGAAATTTAAAAATTTCGACTCCAAAATGCCGATAACCTATATTAAATCTCATTCTTTACTGTTAACTAATGTCCTATCGAAACCAATAAAGTATGGTATGAGAACCATTTTGCTGAAGTCGTTTTTCCACGTTTCCGTTCAGCTCCTGTTGCTGTGCTGGTACTGTTTGTTTGATTTTATTGTTATGAAAATTAATAAACTTTCGTTTATGACTTTTCTGTATATGGCTCTGGTATCATTCTTCACAAACTGGTCCTTGTGGGTCTTGAATATTACACCAAATATAGCAGCACTGCAATCTCATGCCTTTCTGTTTTGGCCTTGATTTCCAAACTTTGTAAGCTGCTTCAGATATACTCCATGATGAAAAATTTTCTCATTACACTTTTAATAAGCTTCTATGGCAAATTTAATGTGAGATATAATATTCTACAAAAAGTTAAACA
>JABUQX010016001.1:0-2500 GCA_015478945.1 Trachelipus rathkii | reverse complement strand
CTGAAATTCCAATAAACCCTCAAGCAAATTATAATATTTTCAAGCCTGTTTCTTTCCAATTATTTATTAGATTCTTGATGATTGTTTTCTAAAACAAAATCAAATTATTTTAGGCTCTACTTATAGATGTTTATGTCTTTCACTAAGCCTTTAGAAGAGATGGTACTAAATTAAAAATAGTAATTTAACCAATATGTAAACACACTTTTACATTATTTAAATTGACTAAACTGTAAGATTCATCTAATAAAACATAAAGTTTATTATTATTATTATTATTAGATTATTATTATTATTATGGATGCACCATATATTTCATTATTATTATTATTATTATTGTATACATATATTATTATTATTATTACATAATATACATTATTATTATTATTATTATTATTATTATTATTAGTTATTATATTATTATTATTATTGGGTTTATTGTTTATTATTAATATATATATTATTATTATTATTAGGTTGGCTATTGTTTATATTATTATTATTATTATTATTATTATTATTATTAAATATGATAAGATTTTAAAATATTAATAAATGTAATCTTAATGCAATGTAATAATATAATTCATTATTAAGAGTATTTTAAAGAGGGAAACAGTTCACTATTTGTAAGAAGTGGTAGTTGAGTGAAAAGCGTTATAGACAGGCATTATTGAAAGTAGGATTTATGGTGTTTCAAAGGATTATGTAGGAATACAAATCATAGTGTAGGAGCGAAGCAGTTCAAGATCAGAAAAGGAAGATTTCGTGAAGAGACATGGAAGAAGAAATGGGGAAAAAGCAAATAAAAACGTGTAACTACTTAAAGTATGCTATTGTTATTAATGGATATTTTAATAATATCTTAAAAGTTTATTATTGGACTGTAATTATAGTACAAAAATTAGCAACAATAAGTTGTAATAAGAGGTAGTGAGTAGTAGGTATATATATATATAAGTGCGATATATCAATATATCCTTTTCTATTTAACAGTATGAAACCTATATATATTATATATATATATTTGCATATATATAGTTATATATGTTGATATATATACATAAAGATATATATATATGTATTACATATATATATATATATATATATATTATATATATATATATATATATATACTAAAAATATATATACATATATACATAAGAAGTTATATATATATATATGGTAGAGAGAGTATACATATATATATATATATTATTATATATACAAGTATATATATGGTGCTATATATGTTTCTCATCCCCTCTCTCTCTCCTCTCCCTCTCTCTCCTCTCTCTCCCCTCTCTCTCTCTCTCCCCTCTCGCATATCTCTTTTTTGCGGGGCCTCTCTCTCTCTCTCTCTCTCTCTCTCTCTCTCTCTCTCTCTCTCTCTCTCTCTCCTCTCTCTCTCTCTCTCTCTCTCTCTCTCTCACTCCCATTTTTTTCTCTAGTTGGTCTTTTCTTAATTTACCTGGTTGAAAAGAAGCCTACATGAAATACACACACAACAGTTATGAAGAAGACCAGCCATAGTCTTAAATTACATTTCGACATGTCCCTAAGAGTTAGGGAAGATCAAAGTGTTTGTTGTAATAGCGAGAATGAGAGAAAGTGATTCCGCCTGGGTACGAAAGCAAAGGGGGATTTTAAGCAGTGTCACCGAAAATGTTGAATAGTGGATAGACGAAAAGCCCTATATCTACCATCTGAAGAACAAAATTGAATGGAAATATCCCAATAATGAGAGATGCGTGGGCCTTCATTCGCAAGAACAAACGACACCTTTGCGAAAGAAACGCGACTTTGGTGCTGTAAAGTAGCTCCGTTGATTCTGGTTCTGTTTAGTGGGAGATATATATGTGATCCTATCAAACATATCTTAAAGAAAGAGACAGCAAACAACATTTTAGAAGGAAATAATTGCGGCATCCAGGATGTTTTTTAGCTTGTTTAGAAGATTAAGGTATAGATAGATAAATGAAGTTATTGAGATTCTGAGGAGTTTAAAAATGACCCTGATTTCTCTCTTCAAATCGAAATGCAAAATGAGGCTTCCAAGTTTCTCCTAGGTTCAACTTTCTTTCATCAGCAGATATTTTCCTATATGTGTAGATGCTTTTACTTTGAATATAAGGAATAATAAAAAGTTTATGGTCCATTAACAGAGGAAAAGCGAGGATTTTAATACAGAACCCATCAAACTCAAAGCAGAAATAAGGAAGAGCAATACAGTTGATTAACTTTAAAGGCACTAGAAGTGCAGTTCTTACAAACAACTGCTAAAGCAATGTGATGGTAGCAGATAAACTTTAAAGAAAATATTGGATAAAGAAATGTTTTGAATTGGATATTTTAAATAAATTCCAAAAAGAGCTAAAATAGTAGATAAGAAAATTGTCATTTTTCAAGAAAATCAAATTAGTATGGCTGAATGAACGCGAGTGTTTTTACCGATAAATGCGAAAAACGGTTAAACACCCAAATGGAACTGAACGAAGTA
>JABUQX010016000.1:20000-29731 GCA_015478945.1 Trachelipus rathkii | reverse complement strand
AAAAAAAATTTACAAGAAAATAAATTATAATCTATAAGTCATTCTAACTAATTGGAAAATTTTTAAAGATTATGTCCCTATCCACTCGTTAAAATGATTTAAAATTGGTTAGATTATGGGCGCGTGATTATAATTAAATTATGAATTAAAATAGTTTTAATTAAAACGTTTAATTCAATAATTAATTAAAAATAATCTTATTAAAATAAAAAAAAAAACGTTTTGGAGTATATGCCTGTTTCATTTTTTTTAAATTAAAAGTCCTTAATACTTTATGTTTTCAAAAAAGTAAAAATGCTAGGCTAATATCTGAGGTACTTAGGTTTCTTAATACTCTAATTAAAAATATGAATTTTTATATAAGAATGAATGAGATAATAATAAAGCCTAAAATAAAAAAATTTTAAAATTTCAATCAAAAGATTTCGGATTACAATGAAAATTAAAATTAAAAGATTCTTACTATTAATAAACATTATAAGTATGATAAGCATAAAGCTGATAATATAATAAAAGCTGATCAGGCTAATTATTATCAATAAAGATGACCAAAGCATAAGACTCATGAATTTAAAAATTTGTGTGAATGCAACGAAGACTGTAAATAAACAAAAGTAATAAATATAGATTAAGCGTAAGTGCAATTTTAATTAAACAAAATTTAAAATAAAAATTCAGAGTAATGAAAATAAAAATTCTAATATTAAAATATAAAAAAAAAAACATGAACTTAAAAAATAAAACACAAATTAGTAGTAATTATAAGAATTATTAAGTATTTATTTATATTAAAACAAAACAAAAATTTAATTAAAATTTTTATATTTTTTATAGATTTTCTTTAAATAAAAATAAAAAGAATAAAAATCAGTTACATATAACGTTATAAAAAAAATATTTTCGATTTTTATTTGAATTTTTTATTTAACAGAATAATGTGGCCCTGGTGGGTAAAAAAAATATAAAAAAAGTTTCCGTTTTCAACGAACAATCTAATAAAAATAAAAGAAAATGTGTAAAACATACACACAAAAAAAATAAAGTTTTTGTAACTTAAATGTAAAAAATAAAAGAATAAAAGAATAAAGAGTGTACCATGTGTAAAGTTTTTTATATTCTGGAAACTCTGTAAACAAAATAAAAATAAAAAACTTACATTAAAGATATTAAAGTATGAAACTGTTGAAAAATTATTTACCAACATATTAGTATTTACACGCATTACTAATTAATGTTAATTAGTATAATTCCATCTTCATGGTGTCTTCTAACACAAATTCATATAAATCCGGATGTTCATATAAATCCTGATGTTGGTTCATTCTCTTCAAGCCATAGACCTGATGTTCATATAAATCCTGATGTTGGTTCATTTCTTCTTTGTAACTTTTTGAAGTTACAGTCTTGATGTTGAATCCTTCTTCGTGTTCGGACCTTGCCAGAATTGTTACTGAGGTTCTCACGAAGGATCTCCAATCCATGGTATCTCTTCAAATTTCCTGATCACATTATGGAAATTGGTTTTTTATTAAGCTGTTACAACTATCTTTCTTATCTTTCAAAAGTTTTCAGATGAAAGTGGCCACCAATCAACTTAATCTTCTGTCTGATAGATGATAGAAATTTTGAATGAAAAGATTCTTTATGATCCGAAAGTTATCAAACTTTTATTTGATTCTAGGACTTCTGTCATCATTGTAATTTCTATATTTGTACTATTTAGCTAGATGTTCTAAATTATCAAAGAATTTTTATTTAATAAACTTATTTTATTTATTTATATAGATTTTTTTTTCGTCTCTTTTCTTTATATTAACAATTTTCAGTCTTCAACTACTCAAATTTTCATCTTTCCAACCAAAACTTTCAATTTTTACTTACCCGTTTCTAATTCCTCAAATTATGAGTCCTCACTCCTAAAATTTTTGTTGATATTAATATTTACAAATGAATAAAAGATAATGAATTAATTGTAAATTGAAGAAATGTTCATTCTTTATCTTCTTTGCCCAATTATTAATCCATTGTAATTTTCTTATATTAATAGAACATTTAGGATATCACATGTCTTTTGCCCTGAAATTCTTATCGAATAATTATTTTCAAAGAACTAATTCAATGTTCTTTGAAATGAGTTTAGTAAAAAAACTCATTAATATTTCTTAACTTAATCAATATGTACAAACAACTATGTTTTATATTTTCTTATATAAAAAATATAAAAAACAAGCATTATTTGTTTCAGTACTGGGTGGAAATTTATTGAAATCATTATGAAAGAATTCTGATGTTCAAGTCTTCAATTTTTCAGTGGTAGTTTTCAGTCACTCAATTCATTCTATGCTCAATATTTTCAATTTTTTCCAAACCCTAACTTCAAGTTTCTGTTTTAAACTTAAAGAACGCCAAATTGTCCGAAATTTCCGATATTTACAATTTTTTACATTATGAGGTAGAACTATGTGCATTTTTTGGAAACCAAATATTTTTTACAAGGGAGTTTCTATGACTAACGAAAAATAAAATTATATTTTTTCTTAAATTTAGTGGTTGAATATTTTCCTAGAATTGAATTCTGTCTTAGTTTAATAATTTATTAATCTATTATTTTATTGCTAAACATTTTATTCATTAATAGATTTTTTCCTAAAGTTTTAACTTTCTTCTGTGTCTAGTTTCCCATCAAGAATAAGGAAGAACAGTAAAGACACTTTCCATAGGCCTTTTTATTTTGACTGTCTCCTAATATTCTTTGTTGTAGTAGACACAATTTAAAGTTGTCTGGTTGACTCAAACAATTTGTTCTTTCCTGTTGGGAATGAGTGTGAAGATAGCGATTGAACAATCATGGTGTCAATACTTCCTACCTCTTCTCTTACATTCTTATTCAGTCGACCTATAAACGCTCATTGTGATTATTCATAATCAACAATTTACCAGGATTTTCTGGTTGTTCTTTCTTAACTTTAACAATCTCGCTAGTTTACCAGCAGATGTTAGGAGAGAAACAGATCCTATAATGTTTCTCTTTAAAAACATTCACCTAAAATATGTGAAGTTTCTGATATATTTTCTGCTAATTTCTTAAAAATATGTATGGGTCTTTACCCTATACATCTGTAATCGATTCTGTCAAATTTTGATGATTGCTTATCTTTAAACAAATATAATCGATTCTATAAAATAAAATATGTATGGTTCTTTACCATATAAAAAATATATTTTTCTTATATAAAAATATATAAAAGGTAATTTTCTGTAATATGTATGGTTCTTTACCATACATCTATAAAATATATTTTTCTTATATAAAAATATAAAAGTTAAATCTCTGTAATATGTATGGTTCTTTACCATATATAAAATATATAAAAATATAAAAGTAAAATCTGAAACATATTTCTGCAATAAATATGAGCTATCTTGTATGTGTTATTTATATTTTCTTCTACTAAATAACGCATGAACTATCCTTTTATGTGTTATTTATTTTCTCTGATAACACATAACGTGTAAATTTCAATGTGTTTCTGTAGTAGTACGGTAACTTGAAGATTCCATTTCTTTCTTGTTGTTCTAATGGCTCTTATGAAATTAATTTTCATTACAACTTCTTAAAATTTCTAAGTATCTGAGAGAAAAAGGTCTGAGATGATAAGGCGTTTCCACAGCAAATTTAAAACTTTTAAAATTATAATTTTATTTTTTAATTTAATCCTATTTGTATCAGTTGCTAAGTTATTGAAGGTTTTGTCATTAAAATTTTATTCACATGAATAACTTTTAACTATTATTGTTATTAGGGTAGATCTCTGCCAGAATGTGCTAGAGTTTACTCCTATCCTAAGTAGGTTGTTATCCTTGCCAAGATAAAAGAAAAATCTTTTGCCAGATGAATATTGCCAGGCTAATCCTGTCTTTTCCTGTTTGCTATCTTAACTCTTTATCTTTATGATTGTTTTATACACAGGTACATGAAATATACATCTTCGTATTCTGTCACTAATATTCTTTCAAGACAGAAAGCGTATTTCCCTGTGACTGTAATTCTCTTCAATGCCTAAAGAGCTTTTTCCTAAACTTATAGATCCCCAAATACTTTCTTAATTTTTTCTTAACTTATCCATTTTGATTGAATTTAATTGTAGATATTCCTTGTAAAGTATGCTAACTTACAATTCCTGAATGATTGCTAGAACTCCTTGGTGAATAACCGGCTTATCCTTTCAATCCTATGAAATTCCTGGTTATTACCGAGTTCTGAAAATAGTAAGGATTTTCTTCCTTTTTTCACGGATGAGTCTCGAATTATTCTGTATCTGTTCTTTAACAGAATTATTAAAAAGTTTCGTTCCCATCTAGTTGTCTAAATTGTCACAACTTCTGACCAGTAACTAACCTTTTCTTAGCTAGTATTTATAAAAGAACCTTTTCTGTTCTTTATATACTCATATCTTCCTCTTAATCAGGAATAGGCCTTCTTGGCTTTTCATTTTAACTTTAAATAAAGTGTCCAAGTTCATTCAAAGTAAACTTCGATTTCTTATCTAGGGTCAAAGGTTGTTTAAACTTTTGCAACTGGAAAACTCACTTTAAATGTTGAACAAAATGTAAATGTATCAAAGTTCTTGAAAGCTATCTGTGAAGAGATTCCTGTATAAAAGGGTGTACATTCCTTCTTTTACAGATTGTCTTCCTTGAGCAATCTAAGATATCTTTTTATTCTACATTGTTAATTTTTGATGTTATATTTTTCCTCTTATCAGATCTCTTCTGATAATCTAATTAGTCTCTTGAAGACTTAAAACTAAAAAAAAAACTATCTATCCTTATTTGGAACCTTCTGTTTCAAAAATATTAACCTAGGTTCTTTTCTGTAAAGCTCCAAAGGTTAAATGGAATAAAAATTCTTTATTTTCTTTCCCTTTTCTTATCCTATAAACTAAATGGAAATGTATATGTTATTTATAACATTGAATTAAATAATTTAATAAATAACACCATTGATAAATAAAATTCCATGAGCAAGCACCTATGGGTCTTCTCATGTTCTTTTTTCTAAAAATGATATAAAGTTCCAAGAATAGGTTTCTCATTTCTAACTAATAGTTCATGAAATATTAAAGATATTTCTAGCTTCCTCTATAACATTGCAAATGTCTGTTTTTATTCTCATATTCTTCTGTAAAAACTTTCGTCACTTGAGCCTTTTAAAGTTTCTGAGAATAAAAATTATTAAGATATAAGCTTTGGTATTTTTAAAAGTTCATCTATGATTTGAGCAAATTTGTTAAATTCTTTGTAAAATTAGTGCACATAATGTCTGGTAATTTTCAAACAAAAGACTGATAATCTAAATTTATTTCCTAAAAGATAAGGAAAATAAATAAAATGTCCTATAAATTCTGTTTTCAAAACTTCAACTTTTCTTTAAAGTTCCATTTTAAAATTTTGCTAGAATAAAATGTTATTCTAGTATTCTAGCTAGATTTAATGAATAACATTTTATATCTAAGCACTTCATATTCTTCTTCTAATACTGAAGCAGTAATTAACTTCTTAGTTTGAAACTTTCCTTCAATTCAATACTTAAGTTGGCTTGGATAATCTCTTCTTCTTAAGAGTTTATATTTGAAAAATATCCTTTTCTTCTTGATATTTGTTCATTATTGACTGTTCTTTCTATTCTTTCTGAGAAAGAACGTCCTTTTCTATTGAGTTTTTATGAGATTCTTCTTTAGAAATCTCCTTACTGGTCTATTGGATGAAGGACAATGTTCTTCATAAGATTTCAATTTCATAATAAGTTTGTGTGGAATATTTCTTCTACCTTTACTTCTTTCCTCAAAGCTGAGCTCTACTCTAAATTTCTGTCTTATTATACTATATATATATATATATATATATATATATATATATATGTTTAAATATATATAATATATGTTTTAGTATAGTTTAAATAATGGGTAAAATTTACAAGTTCGAAGCGAAAACAGCAATTTTCGAAATCTTCTGATTTTCTACTCTATGGCTTCTAGGGCCCAAAATCCTATTTTCCAGTATATTTTATAAATTTACTACAATGTTAAAACCTGTATATAATATACCTATATTATAATATACATTAGTAAGAAGTTTGTTTTCATGGAGCTATCAGTGTGAGCAAATTTTAACAATTTTGGCAATTCCTCTTGAAATCAAATTTTATGTTTATTCTTCTCTTTTTTATGATCCTTCTTGATCCAGAAAAATATAATTTTTATTAAATCTTTTAAATGAAGTATTCCTCAATTTTGTCATTAATTTAAATCAAAGAAATTATTAAAGAAGATAATTATCGGTCTGTTATCACCATCTTTTCTTCACAAATGTTACCGCTTTTCATCAACACTACTTTTTTGTCACATTGAATAAAATTAGGTGAGTTTCGTAACTGTAATTGTACTATTATTTTATTATTTGTACTTATTTTGTAATTAGTTATTCTATCTTTTGGCATAAGAAGAGGTCTATCCACTCTTGCTTATCTAAATATTTCTATATTCATTAATGGTTGTGTGGGGAGGTGTGTTTCCATCTTGTTCTTCCCCAAATATTTCAATAACCATAACAATGTCTTCTGGTTCTTCTTCTATTTCTTCCGATACCTCGATTATAGGGGTTAAAATAGAAGGAAAATATTCTAAAACTTGAACGTCTGTATGATCAAAACCATAGGGATATTCTTCCGGGTCTGGACCATTATTATTCATAGAATGGTCTGAAGAATTCATTAAGAGTCTCTCTTCAATAATCCTTCTTTCTATGTTATCTCTGAATGCTTGTCGTCTCCTAAATCCTTCGGAAGAAATATCACTATCTGTGTCTTCCCAACCTACTGCTTCTATAATTCTGTTAAGTATATTCTGGTATTCGTATATACTCAGTCCAGGAGGCAAGCTAGGATTACTGTGCTCATTTGTCAGGAGCTCATTTTCTCTAGAGCCTCCTGCTAAGGGATTCACTAAAGGGTTCATGAGGGGTTCATTTCCTATAGAGCCGCCGAATAACTGATCCATTATGGTTTGGCGTCTCCTAGTACCTTCGATAGAATTATCACTTCCAATATCTCTCAAATTAGACAACTGAACATATTGATTCATTAAATCAATAGCTTCTAATGAAGGATTATTCAAGATATTACAATAATCATGATCTATTATATGTGGATCAAATTCTATATCTTGATGATCACTATTATTGTTGAGAGGTTCTGCTGGGGGTTCATAGTCGTTAGAATTACCTATATTATAATCTATAACTTCTGGTTCTTCGAGCCATTCTATGAGAGATGCATCTTCCTCTGAATCTTCCCATTCTAACAAGGATAAAGTGCCTATTGAATCTTCCCAATCTCCGCTATCAAGGTCTGATATAACCATATCAATATACCAACCAAAGTCATTATCTATTGGCGGTAATTCTGAAGGAATATCTTGCATACGATAAACAGTAAAATTATTTATAGAAGGATATATGTCTCTATGACATTCTGTAAAAATATCACCTAGGTCTTCTACTGTGGGAACAGTTTCATTGTTTATCCAAGGCACAGTAGGCATTCTATATCGATATTGTTCTTCGATAACAATATCTTCATTGTTTCTATTGCTAAAATGAGTCCTTGTTTGCTCTTCTAATAGGGAATTTGGTTCGGCATGAAGCCAGGAATAATACTCCAAAGCTTCCTCAATATTTGTATATAAAGGAGCCAGTCGTTGCAACCTTCTTTCATCTTCACTATTCCTCTTCATTGTGTTGAAGCTATTTATTGTAGTTTATCAATCTATTTAGATGATGAGGACTAATGTATTTTCCTATTTATTTCGAAAATTAAAAAATGGTTGGAAGTTTATCTTAAATGTCTCATGATGAATTCATTCTTCTTCTTTCATATAAAACTATCAAAAGAAGTTTCTAAACTATAAAACTAATTAAAAAATTATTTTGTTCTGTTTTGAAAATTGCTCACTTTTCTACAATTTCAAACAATAAGATTGTTGTACTATATTTTTCTTATAAAATATATAAAAAAAAATTCTTTAAAAATTATTCACAAATTTTCCAAAGTTTATAGCATTTTCTATTGCTCTTGTTAAGTAACTTTCTCTAAGTCTTTTCAGTCTAATACTGACTGCTTTTAAAGAAAAATATTTTTTATTTAAAACTTAAGAAAAAGTAAAAAAAAAAACATTAAGTGTTTCTAAAATTTGTAATTAATTAAAATATTATAAGTGTCTATCTTTAATCACTTTATTTTAATTACTCTTGTTCATTAAAATCGGTTACTAATTAATATTTAATTATGAATGTCTACCTCACTTAATTTATTAAACTTTGTTAACTTTTCTGAGTTTTACAAAGATTGGAACTGGAACTATGTTCTTTTTTCTTTTTAAACAAAGAACATTATTATCAAAACGACATGTTTTTCACTAAATTTTCTAAATTCATTTTTTATTGAATATGATCTGTTCAAATATTCAAAATAGTACGAGATATTAACTCACTATTAATTGTATCACAATAAAAAAAAAATTAATTAAAAATTAAATGAAACATTTAATCACTTCTAATATAAATAGTGAATGTAACTATTAAACAAAAAAAAATAAATATATAAATATATTTTTTCTTAAGTCTTTATTCACAATAATGTTCTGGTTGTTCTATTTATAAAATAATAGAATATAGAATATTCTAGTTTCTTGATGCTAATATTCTTAAAAATTTCTAGGTCATCGTTTCTGAGCCTATTTGTTCTTAAAATGTTCTAGGGTCATCTTTCTTGACCTATTTGTTCTATAAAATGTTCTAGGTCATCTTTCTTGACCTATTTGTTCTACAGTGGTGAACAATAACTCTAGGCTGTACTAAAGTTCTGTTGTGATAAAAAAAATCTTTTCTGAAAGGGTGTATTAAATTGTCTGTTAATTTTGTTCATTTAGAACGGTTAAAAGAATTCTCTATTCTTGGATTCTGGAGAATATGTTCTCTAATGACCTGTGTTCTCTCATGACCTGTGTTCCCTTAGAACATTTCCCTGATGTTCTTACTGGAACAAATTTTGTTCTGGGGTCAGAACTATTTCCTGTTCTATGACCCTTTGACTTGTTCTGATGACCTTTGGTCTTTTCTAAAATTTTGTAACCTTTATATTACTTATAATACTTTAAATTATATAAAAAAAACAATTTATATTTTTATATGTAAAAACACAAAAAAAAACACTAAAAAAAAGAGTAAAACATTTTGGCATTCTAGCCCACTAAAAAAAAAAGAAATATTTGGAATTTCTACTTTTCCAAAAATTTTTCCTGATCGAGGGTCCTTTCTCGATTTTGTTTTTACTATTTTCAGGAAAGTAAATTTTTTTTTTTTTCCTGATCGAGGGTCATTTCTCATTTCTCGATTTTTATTTTTACTATTTTCAGGAAAGTAATTTTTTACTGATCGAGGGTCATTTCTCATTTCTCGATTTTATTTTTACTATTTTCAGGAAAGTAATTTTTTACTATATATACTCGATACGTACGACATATATATAGTACATAATAAAAATTAATAATGGTTAAAATAAATGCATAGAAATTAATCAAAAAATATGCATAATAATAAAAAATTTGATTAAAAATATGCAAACAAAAGAACAAAACAACACACACACAAAAAAAAACATATATATATTATAT
>JABUQX010016000.1:0-5000 GCA_015478945.1 Trachelipus rathkii | reverse complement strand
TGAAATAGCGACATATTAACCAATCAAGAAGCTTTGCCGAGTATTTAATTGGAACTTCATAGTAACATATCGCAATGCCAATATTGGGTATGGATTTTCTACACCATTACAACTTAATTATCGATTTTGGGAAGAAAACTCTGCAATACATAAATACGTTTCTTCTAGCACCTCTTAAAGTCTCCTCTGAGGAAGTCCCTTATTACAAATCAACACTAACATTGAAGATTCCAATATCTCATCTTTGCCTCAGGAGTTTCCTCTGTTAACTTCATCTATTGACTTAACGAACATTAAGTTTATTCTAAAAGGACCTCCTCACTACATATAGACTGGTAATTCTGCTCCAGTGATTTTAAGACCTCGCCATCTTTCAAAAGATAAACTAAATCAGTAAAAGCAGAATTCGACACTCTCTTGAAATATGGAAGCATCCAACCCTCCAAGTCTTCTTGGGCTTCTCTACTTTATCTGGTGCCACAAAAAAACAGGAACTTGGAAGCCTTGTGGTGATTACATATTTTTTAATATCATTACTAAAAGAGATGGGTATCCACTTCCTCATATTCAAAGTTTCTCGCAACTCATACATGAATCAACAATCTTCAGCAAAATAAACCTTCAGAGAGCATATCATCAAATTCCTTTACGACCAGAGGACATTGAAAAGACTGCCATTACAACTCCTTTCAACCTTTTTGAATATGTTTATATACCATTTGGTTTGAAGAACGCATGGTTTACTTTTCAAGGAATAATGGACTCCATTTCTTGACATCTAACATTTATTTACGTCTACCTTGGTGTCCTGGTGATTTTCTCATCAACTCCAAAACAATTTGAAGAACATCATAGGGCAGTTTTCAAGATTTTCAAAAAAAAATTCTTTCAAAATATTCTTAGAAAATGCGAATTTTTCAAGTCATCTCTCAACTCTTTAGGATATCATATTTCTTCAGATGGAATTTCTCCACCTTCAGAAAAGGCATCTGAAATTTCCAAGTACCCTCTTCCTCTAGATTCAACAGTTCTTAGAAGATTCTTGGGAGTGACTGGATACTACCACCGTTTCATCCCTTGTTTTCCAAAGCTCGTCTTTCCTTTATCAGAAAAAGCAAAACATCATCAAAGAGATAAGTATCTTATGTGGACACAAAAGAAGAAGAAGCATTTATTGAAATCAAAAAAATCAACTCCAAAACTCTACAACTCTCCTATTTTCTTTTTTACCGGATATAGCCCATCTTTAAATTGTAACGGATAGTAACCAGACTTCTATAGAAGCATCTCTTCATCCGATGGTAGACGGACAGCCAGTACCTATAGATTTCTACAGCAACAAGCTATCAGAGCAACAAGGTAAATACTCAGCTTTCGACCGTGAACTTTAAGCAGCTTACTATTCTGTTCTTCATTTCAAGCATATGTTTTAAGGAAGAAACATCTTGTGCGCTTTTTACAGTAGGAATCAAGCAAAGGTCAATCGCAACAACGGCATCTTTCTATATTAACAGAATGTCTCTTCAGTGACCTACCTTAGAGGTGCAGATAACGTCATAGCTGACGATTTTACTCGGATATTCTGTGTAACAGTAGATTCCTTCGATTTACTTGTTATCCGACCACTTGACATCAATCAACAGATGAAGCCAATACCACTTTTCAGCCTTGTTTTCATTCTTGCCCATGACAAGATAATCTTCAAGCATGGTGTGATATCTGCTCAGCTTTTCCGCGCGCATTTTTTCCAAAACCTTGTCGTGAACAGATCTTCAATAATTTTCACTAGATATCTCATCCCGGAGTTAAGGCTTCTCTGCGTCTTATAAAGACTTAGTATTTCTGGCCTAATATGGATCGTGACATCAGAATTTTGGTTCACTCTTGTCAACAGTCTCAACTTTTAAAGATTCAACGTCATGCTAAACCACCTGTTGCTCCCATAGAAATTCCGTTTCAGCGTTTGGAAATAGTGCATATCACCATCGAGGGTCCAATTGCTTCAATCCTCCTTTACCGATAATTTATCTTCAGTCTTCAGGTGTCTACTCACGTGCATCAACAATAATATTAGTGAACAGAAGCAATTCTTCTAGTGAATACGACTTCAAAATCTGTCACATTTGCCTATTTGCCTTCATGCAATGGATATCAAGATTTAGACTTGCCTTTTATGCAATCTCAGATAGAGGACCACAATTTGAAGGATTATTTTTCACCGAACTATCAAATTTGATTGGGTTTCACAGACTTCGAACAAGCGTTTACCACCCTTCAGCAAATGACCAATCTCTGAAGAGTGCTATTCTGGCGCGTAAATAAAACTGATTACTCTCTCTTCCAGTCATCATGCTAAGTCTTTCTTGTACTCTTAATGACTCCGGATTCTCTCCTTACCAGAAAAAACGCAACTTTTTCCTTTGGAACATCTTCAAGCCCTTAAAAACAGAGATTCTTACGACGAATTAATGAGAAAATTTATAGTTCACATGAAACAACTGCACTTTTTGATAGCTATCACCTCGTCATCCCTCCAGTGCTTCATCATACATTCCTGCCAAACTTCAAATGTTCCCATGTCTTTCTTCTAGTCGATCGCATTCGGAAGAGTCTGGAAGCACCTAATTCTGGCCCTTAAAAGGTTCTTCAACGGATGGATCGATGTTAGAGAGATCAACACCAAGCTCCATATATTTCTGACGAGTTTCCTCAACCGGCTGGTAATTCGAATCGCAGATGGTTCCTTAACAGCCTGGTGATTCGCCTTTGGAGATGGTTCCTCAACCGGCTGGAGATTCGCTCTCGCAGATGGTTCCTCAATCAGATGATGATACGCCTTCACAAACGGTCACGTCATCTACTGAACAGCAGTAACATACTTTAGTGTCTGGACGCAACCCAATGCATAGATTGCGTTTTCAGTGATTAATGAAGTGAATTTAATTTTAGTGATCGAGTGCTCCGCTTTAGGGCGCAAAGTGTATGTAGTGTTGTCAAATAATTGATTAAAATATTATATAAGATATAAAATAATGAAATTTAAATATTTTTTAAACGATTTTTAAGTTGCTCAAATATTTTAGTTGAGCGTAAAACATTATAAAAAATGGGAAATCATAGAAAAGAAAATATCAGCGCAACCTGTGTCTAAGAAATATTTATATTTTAAATTCTTTTATTATAAATTTGTGTTATATCTGATTTTTAATTTTAATATGTTAGTATAAAATTATTTTACTGTTTATAATGATTGTTTATAATGTAATCTAAAAGATGATTTTTAATTTTCTCCGCTTTTCTCTCCTCTCTCTCTCTCTCTCTCCTCTCTCTCTCTCTCTCTCTCTCTCTCTCCTCTCTCTCTCTCTCTCTCTCTCTCTCTCTCTCTCTCTCTCTCTCTCTCTCTCTCTCTCTCTCTCTCTCTCTCTCTCTCCTCCTCTCTCTCTCTCTCTCTCGCCACAGATAAAACTTAGCTCGGCTGCAGGTCAGCAAAAAAAATTAATATATTAAAAATTAAATGTACTAAAAAAAAAAACATCGAAGGCATCGAATTTGTTAAACATATATTCTGAATGTCAATTTGATAAATAATCAAAAACTAAACTGCTTTAACCATTATCATTAAAGAAACAACTATTGAAGGGTTATAACTAGTTGTGTTGATGGTTCGTTAGCCTCGAAGTACCAACCAAAGCGTACATATAGCATCCTGTTGAATGAACGAATACGGCTTTCAGCAGAGAAAGTTGAAATTCCGAGTAACCGTAGTACTTAGGCCTCTCAACGCTATTAACGAAGCCTAATATAGGAGCCTATCAAAGAACTACTATAGCTTACACCTGTACAGTGAAAGGAACAAACAGAAGAGAATAACTACAAGCCCTCTAGTAAATCTGCCAGTGGAAGGAAGAAGAAGTAGAAAAATAGATATACCCAACAACTACTGCCCTGCATTGGCCTCTTCCTCAATATATATATAATATATATATATATATATATATATATATATATATATATATATATATATATATATATATATATATATATATATATATATATATATATATATATATATATATAATATTATATATATGATGATGATATAATGATGAATTGCATTTTATTTCCGAAAAATTAGGAGACTTTTGAAGTAGTTTATTCGAAAGTTAGATAAATAGGTATTAAATGTAGAAATCGTGATAGCAAGTAAATAAATTTCATTAAAAAATAATATAGGTATTAAATGTAGAAATCGTGGTAGCAAGTAATAAAAATTTCATAAAAAAAATAAATAATGAAATTAATGTGTATTTATCTTACGTCTGGCAAGATCTCCTCCTTTCGGAGGATGCCCCTCTCTTTTCTTGAGTGGCCGGGGTAGGAATTTTTTTTTTTTTAAAATACTCCCAAAAATTATAATAATAATTGAAATAAACGAAGAATAAAAATAAAAAAGTTTAGAAAAAAAATCAAATTCATATTATATTTCAATAATAATTAGAACACTTTTCAAAGTATTTTCCCATTAAATATATATTTATTTCAGTTTCCCATTAAAAAACAAAGAGAACTGATTGTTGTCATAAAAATAGTATGTTGTCGTAGTTATTTCATTTCATAAGTCTGACATATCATGTTTTTCCTATTGAAAATACTATCTTATTTTAGGATTCAACATATAATTTTGAAAAATTTTAAGAGAAATATAGTTCATAGAAAAATATATAATTTTTTTTTTTATAGAAAAAATAATTAAAAATATATAATATATATATATATATATATATATATATATATATATATATATATATATATATATATATATATATATATATATATATATATATATATATATATATTATATATATATATATATATATATATATATATAGTAAATAATATAACACATAACTCTTTTTTTTAAATACTATCAGAAGAAGATCATTTAATACAATAAACGTTAGATACCTATATTTTAAGTAGTTTCAAAATATAATAATATA
>JABUQX010015999.1:0-45895 GCA_015478945.1 Trachelipus rathkii | reverse complement strand
GAGAGCGTTAAAAAAAATACTTATGAGCTCCACAATTTGAGCGTCGATTCCATATTGACCATGCTCAAATTCCTCATTTTCGAAAGAATAGAAGAGGATTTTATTAGAAAACCAAGTAATTTCGCTGAAGTTCTTTGTTTAGCAAGTTATTTTAATATTACTCGCTTAACAAATAATTTAGTCATGCACGCGCGAGATTACATCAACACAAACAACGGTGTTTTCTTTTTTTGCCTAGGCGAAAAATTTTTCATTTCTGATTTGCAAAAAATGTCCCTAGATTTTGTAGTTCGCGACTACACATCCATGGATAATTTAAGAATTTTGATTTCTCTTTTTCCCGAGTACGACCAAAAAATCCATTTTTATTACCAAACTAAATTTGAAGAAAACATATCACATGGTGAAAAAAAAAATTCGAGATGGGTTGAAGATATATTTGAAAATTCCATTACTCGCCGAAAGCCATTTAATTCAAAACTTCTGCCGCAGAAATCAATTTCATAAATGTACATTCGTGTATAAAATTATATACGCACTTAATGTTTTATCTTAAATATATAATAATATAATTTTTTTATTTATTTAAGTAGATGCTTTAAAAGATTTTTATATGTATTTAAATTAAATAAATAATTGTTTTAAAATATATATTTTTTTTACCACTTGTCTCGCAAACTCGCCTCGAGTTCTGCTAAAAAAGCAGGTTTGTGTCTCTCGTAAAACGAATACCACCTTCTCGGAGGATGGTACCATTTATAAAGACATTCGCAAAAACGGAAACATTGGCAAGGATGCAATTACTCTTTCAGTTCCTCACCCTCTGCGGATAAAAATAAGAACGCTTGATAAAAAAAATAATTTTAATCTACTACAAAAAAAAAGCAGAAACGACTAAAATTGCTTACCATCGTCTTCGGGATCACCATCGCTATCCATTTCGATCGATTGGCGTTGATCGACTGTCTCTGCAAAGCCGTTCTCCAACCTAATGAGTTTTTGTTTGCCATTTAGCCCCTCTTGGCACTCCCTGTTCAATAGTTTCCTCTTCCTTTTATTACCCCAATCAGCTTTTTTAGTGTCCCTAACCATTTCCCTATTATTCGTCTTCGATGGCTCGCTGCAATATCCTTCTTCTTCTTCTTCTTCTTCTTGTTCTTCTTGCGTCTTGGCTGTCGAAGAACATCCGTTTATCGATTCGAGAGCATCACCTCTTTTTAAAAAATTTTCAATATATCCATCATTTTCCATTTTGCCACGGCGATGACTCGTAAAGTTTCTCGATTTGTTTCGTTTTGGTCTCTTAAATATTATTCCTCGCGAGCGATTAATTTAAAACCCATAAAATTTAAATAAATATATAAAAAATTAACATATAATTTTAAATTTTTTTATAATGTATAAAATTGAGTATTTGACAGGAAAAAATGCGGCTTCTTCTTCGCTCGTGACAGTATTCAAATAGTCGTAAATCTTCGAGTTTGGCTTCAATAAATAAATATCGTTCATAAATCAACGTGGACGAAGGGGATGAGCGATTTAATGGAATTATCGATGGAACAATTTTCTGCCACCAGAATGAGCGACGAGAGTTTACATTCTCTCGTGAAAATTTTGGGAATGTCCGAAGAAGCCCGAAAAAAGACCGTAACGTATCTTAAAACGAAATGCGTAGAAGGAAATGGTCGAGTAAACTTCCGAAATCTGCTCGTGGGCAATTCGTTTTATTTTTTCGACGAAAATTACGCAGTTGAAGATTATTTGGTCGCGATTAAAAACGTTTTAAAGGAAGAATCTGACGAAACCGTGACGTCCGTAGAGCTGCCGATTCTTCGCTATTCGGAGTCCAAAACCTCGGCGTACATTTTAATCTTCGAACGCCTAAAAATCGGCTACCCGAAGTTGAAATCGGTAACGATAATCATCGAAGACTATCAATACGCAAACCTGATTTTTTCCGTTTCTATCAACGTTTGTTTCCCGAAAATAGAGCGCTTAAAAATTCTTAAAGATGACTTAACCAACACTCGTGATCAAAGCGAGTTTTATCCCTTCGTCGAAAGCGTTATGGACATCAACGATATCGCCGCCCGCTTTCCTAACGTCCAAAAATTGGATTTGGAAGGATTGAACGTAATGTTCGAAAATTCGAGGAAGCCGTTGAGATTTCCACCCCTCCACAGCAAATTCTCGAAGGTAAAAGATCTGGCAATACGGTTTACCGATAAGAAATCCTTCGAAAAACTTTTAGAAGTAACGCCCAGCCTGGAAACTCTCCGATTAACATTTTTTGACGCGGATTTTTCCATTCTGCGCAGTAAGAATTTACGTTTCTTGGAGTCGTCGGAGATGAAACACTTGATAATCTCCGTTATTTATCGAGACCCCTCGGCCGCCGCCGCGATCGAAAAACCCGTTATTCAAAAAATGAAGAACGCGTTTCAAGAAAGCACGAAAGATTTTGACCGCACGGCGATTTCGTTATTTAGAAATCTTCAAACCTTTTCGCTCGTGGCTCGAAAGCATCAAAAAGAGGAGGCGCTCCAATTATCCTTCACGAGGGTATCGGGAAATGAAAGAGGAATAATAGATACCCTCGTGAAGGATAATTGGAGCGCCTCCTCTTTTTGATGCTTTCGAGCCACGAGCGAAAAGGTTTGAAGATTTCTAAATAACGAAATCGCCGTGCGGTCAAAATCTTTCGTGCTTTCTTGAAACGCGTTCTTCATTTTTTGAATAACGGGTTTTTCGATCGCGGCGGCGGCCGAGGGGTCTCGATAAATAACGGAGATTATCAAGTGTTTCATCTCCGACGACTCCAAGAAACGTAAATTCTTACTGCGCAGAATGGAAAAATCCGCGTCAAAAAATGTTAATCGGAGAGTTTCCAGGCTGGGCGTTACTTCTAAAAGTTTTTCGAAGGATTTCTTATCGGTAAACCGTATTGCCAGATCTTTTACCTTCGAGAATTTGCTGTGGAGGGGTGGAAATCTCAACGGCTTCCTCGAATTTTCGAACATTACGTTCAATCCTTCCAAATCCAATTTTTGGACGTTAGGAAAGCGGGCGGCGATATCGTTGATGTCCATAACGCTTTCGACGAAGGGATAAAACTCGCTTTGATCACGAGTGTTGGTTAAGTCATCTTTAAGAATTTTTAAGCGCTCTATTTTCGGGAAACAAACGTTGATAGAAACGGAAAAAATCAGGTTTGCGTATTGATAGTCTTCGATGATTATCGTTACCGATTTCAACTTCGGGTAGCCGATTTTTAGGCGTTCGAAGATTAAAATGTACGCCGAGGTTTTGGACTCCGAATAGCGAAGAATCGGCAGCTCTACGGACGTCACGGTTTCGTCAGATTCTTCCTTTAAAACGTTTTTAATCGCGACCAAATAATCTTCAACTGCGTAATTTTCGTCGAAAAAATAAAACGAATTGCCCACGAGCAGATTTCGGAAGTTTACTCGACCATTTCCTTCTACGCATTTCGTTTTAAGATACGTTACGGTCTTTTTTCGGGCTTCTTCGGACATTCCCAAAATTTTCACGAGAGAATGTAAACTCTCGTCGCTCATTCTGGTGGCAGAAAATTGTTCCATCGATAATTCCATTAAATCGCTCATCCCCTTCGTCCACGTTGATTTATGAACGATATTTATTTATTGAAGCCAAACTCGAAGATTTACGACTATTTGAATACTGTCACGAGCGAAGAAGAAGCCGCATTTTTTCCTGTCAAATACTCAATTTTATACATTATAAAAAAATTTAAAATTATATGTTAATTTTTTATATATTTATTTAAATTTTATGGGTTTTAAATTAATCGCTCGCGAGGAATAATATTTAAGAGACCAAAACGAAACAAATCGAGAAACTTTACGAGTCATCGCCGTGGCAAAATGGAAAATGATGGATATATTGAAAATTTTTTAAAAAGAGGTGATGCTCTCGAATCGATAAACGGATGTTCTTCGACAGCCAAGACGCAAGAAGAACAAGAAGAAGAAGAAGAAGAAGAAGGATATTGCAGCGAGCCATCGAAGACGAATAATAGGGAAATGGTTAGGGACACTAAAAAAGCTGATTGGGGTAATAAAAGGAAGAGGAAACTATTGAACAGGGAGTGCCAAGAGGGGCTAAATGGCAAACAAAAACTCATTAGGTTGGAGAACGGCTTTGCAGAGACAGTCGATCAACGCCAATCGATCGAAATGGATAGCGATGGTGATCCCGAAGACGATGGTAAGCAATTTTAGTCGTTTCTGCTTTTTTTTTGTAGTAGATTAAAATTATTTTTTTTATCAAGCGTTCTTATTTTTATCCGCAGAGGGTGAGGAACTGAAAGAGTAATTGCATCCTTGCCAATGTTTCCGTTTTTGCGAATGTCTTTATAAATGGTACCATCCTCCGAGAAGGTGGTATTCGTTTTACGAGAGACACAAACCTGCTTTTTTAGCAGAACTCGAGGCGAGTTTGCGAGACAAGTGGTAAAAAAAATATATATTTTAAAACAATTATTTATTTAATTTAAATACATATAAAAATCTTTTAAAGCATCTACTTAAATAAATAAAAAAATTATATTATTATATATTTAAGATAAAACATTAAGTGCGTATATAATTTTATACACGAATGTACATTTATGAAATTGATTTCTGCGGCAGAAGTTTTGAATTAAATGGCTTTCGGCGAGTAATGGAATTTTCAAATATATCTTCAACCCATCTCGAATTTTTTTTTTCACCATGTGATATGTTTTCTTCAAATTTAGTTTGGTAATAAAAATGGATTTTTTGGTCGTACTCGGGAAAAAGAGAAATCAAAATTCTTAAATTATCCATGGATGTGTAGTCGCGAACTACAAAATCTAGGGACATTTTTTGCAAATCAGAAATGAAAAATTTTTCGCCTAGGCAAAAAAAGAAAACACCGTTGTTTGTGTTGATGTAATCTCGCGCGTGCATGACTAAATTATTTGTTAAGCGAGTAATATTAAAATAACTTGCTAAACAAAGAACTTCAGCGAAATTACTTGGTTTTCTAATAAAATCCTCTTCTATTCTTTCGAAAATGAGGAATTTGAGCATGGTCAATATGGAATCGACGCTCAAATTGTGGAGCTCATAAGTATTTTTTTTAACGCTCTCGTTATTAGATATCCTCGCATGAAGATTCGTCATTATGTTGAATACGTCACCTTCATTAGTGGTTGTTAAGGCCCTCCTATCCACGACGAGGATAGCTTCAACCTGCTCTAGCCGATCTTCAGTTCCATCACCAACGCCATATAGAAGAACGTCGAAATGCTAAGAATTTAATAATAGTACATAATAGTATACTTAAACACATAATGTATTACTCTATATATAGCTATATGTATATATATACTTATATATATATATATAATATAATATATATATTATAGTAGCATAATATATAATAATCACCATATTATACAGGCTAATTCCCGTGGTGAAGGTCACCCGCGATTGACGTAAATGAATATTCACTTGGAGTTATAATCAAAATAAAATGACTTTGTGAAGCTTACCTGTGTGTTTCCTGAAGCAGACAAATTTAAGCGAGTTATCGTCGGAAAAGTCGTTTCTGTTTTTGGTGCTTCTAACTTCTTTCACAAACCCTTCGAGTGACATATTTTCCTCTTCGCCGCTGTTGAGAATCAATTTTGAAAAGTCATCCGTTCTCTCTAATAAAGTCCACCACCTATCTAGTTCGAGTTCTCGGTAAACGAAGTATCCAATTCTTTCATCTACTTCATTATTTGTTACGTCGGTGATGAAAAAAAAGCTATTCCTGTCCTGGGTGTTTATTGATTTAGCGAAGTTTGTAAATTTTCCCTTTAAATGGGAATTGTAACCTCTCTTGAAGTTTTTTATAGTATAATTAAATCCTTCGGGCAAAACACCCTTAGAAAGTTTCATTGGTCGATGAACCTCCTTCACATTTATTCGCAGAAAAGAAACTCTTCGCTCTGTAATCGTGGATATTCCAATCCCGAGTTTTACTGTCACGAAGCAATTATAATTTATTTTTCTTTTTTTATTAGTTGAGAAACACGAATCATGTTGGCTGGTCAATTTTCTTTTTCCCCCTTTTTGCGATATTTCCATCATTGATAACGACGATTCTTTATCCTCTGGCGTTTCAAAGTCTTCGTAAGTTTGCAACCTTACGTGTTTCACTTTAAACGCGTGTAATTTTGAGTGATATATAGAAGTGTTTTCATCAGCATCTTTAAACTCGCGCAAACAACTCGGCGGTCCACATTTTAAAGAATCGTCAAATTTTTTAAGACCCTCGTAGAATTTTCCTTTATTGCTGGGATTGTTTGTCGATCGAATTTTGATTTTAAGATGATGCAGACATCTTTTCAGTTGGTATTTTATAGTGACAGCGCGTATATTTTTACCTTCTGGATAAAATTCTTTCCCTAGACGCTTGAATTCCACATAAATACAGATATCTTCACCTTTTTTATGAATGACTATTCTCATATACACATCGAAAGTGGTAGTGATATATTTAGAAACTTTCACAAATTCCTCTTTATCGAGGTCTCTAAATGTTACAAAAGTTGAGGCCCTTGGTATTTCGAAAACGGTGTATGACACAAAACACCTTTCATCTTCACCATAGGCATTCTGATTAACGTTTTTATTATTATTATTATATTTATTATTATATTTATTATTATTATTATTATTATTATTATTATTATTATTATTATTATTATATTATTATTTATTATTATTATTATTATTATTATTATTCATAATGTTATCCCTGGGGGGTAAATAACAAAAGAATAATCGATAATAAACAAAAACAAAAAAAGGTTAATAAACCTTATTACTTTAAATAGATTAGAAAAAGGCCGATGAAAGCTTTCTCCCATCGCACCTCCTCTCGCGTCACCTCGACCGAGACTGATGATCAGGATGGTGGAAGCATCTGTTTTATACCATTGCGCGAGGTAATTAAATTTTTATCCCCGCCCCCTTTTTATGACCCTCTATGAAAAAATGTGCGTCGTCAGCGTGAGTGCGTGCTGCTCGCTGCTGCTGAGTTATTGACTAATAAATCGCAGGGAACGGAAAAGGTGTGTATAAGCTCTCAACCAGTTTTAACCGAATCTTTTACTCGCGCTCACTTATCCTTCCGAGAAACATAAGATGTCGCTTCATAGTTCTTGATTTAAAATAATGTGATTACTAATTTTAATAAATTTTTCTAAATAAAAATGGTTTTATTATTATATATAATATATACGTGATTAGCATTTTTTCACGAAACTAATAAATCTATTAATTATATATTCAATTCAGCTATTATTTTAATAGCGCTATAAATATAAAGTTGGATATAAAGCATTCGTACAAGCATTCGTCAGAATTGTCTTCAACAACGCGAGCCACATTATCCACAATAAATAGGACTAAATGAGGCCACATAACGATGTTAATATCTGTTCAACCCGGGAATATATCTTATAGAACTTTACTTTCGCTCGCGCGAGGATCTGCCACTGTGAAAAAGATATTAAAAAATATCAGGAAGGAAGACCTTTTAAGCGCAAAAATCAACGTTGAGTTTTCTTCGGCTGATGGAGTTGAAGATGACGACGCTCTCGATGTTATTTCGTTATATTCTTACGATGAATGCCTTTTTCCATTTTTGAAAATCCTTCGTTTCAAAATTGCCAAATTCTTGGGTGAAGACGAAATTCAAAACCTTTTCTTCGGTAACGGTAACGAGTCGATTATTAAAATTTCCAGCACCCATGTAAATAACAAAATGAATAAACGCGCTACTAAGAAAGTACTATCGACCTCGGACTTCTTCGGAATAGATAAAAATGAGAGTAGAAACGAGCATTCGAATAATCCTCCTCCTCGGGACTACGCCCAAGTTCTTTCTTTCGAGAACAGAAAAAGGCTGCTGAAAGGCATATGGAATCGAGTGGGTATCGGTAAAAAGCTTATCGTTGAAAATTTGATGATGATGCCACGAGAATCGGCGGCGAAAAGGAATCATTACCGGGATCGCTCCACCGACAAATGTTTCGTCAGCTTAAATTGTTTTGACCACGACGACAAACACCCGAGTCTCTCCGTAAATTTAAATACTATGGACTACAATTGTCTAGGGTGTAAAATTAAGGGAAAAATTAACGATTTGAATTTCCAAAAATTTATTTGGAAAATTAAAGTTTCGCCCTATATACAATATAAATATAAATCATATATATATATATAAATATATAGATATATATATACCCTATATATATATATATATATAATATAATAAACATCCGCGCACGGCTCAAAGACCGGTCAGTTATAATAAGGAGTCCAACACTCAACTATATAACATCAACTACTATCAGAGAAGCAGATCGATTGGATATTCTAATTACGTCGTACGCACATCTTACTTTAATACCTAAACAAGTAGATCAGGGATCTTGCATAATTTTCCTAGTAATTGACGCGCTATATAATTGAGAGATGCTCCCTTCGTTTTGAGTCTCCTGACAAATGAATTGGATTATAGGTATTTTTTTCAGAGCCTAAATTTTCGGTATATATTTACTCTTCACCAACACTCGCTGTAAAAGTTATTCAATGAGGTAAAAAAAAATCGAAATTTAGTAACAAATGGATATAAAAAATTAGAATTATAAATTATTTCAAAATTTCCGGGTTTTTACATATATATACGCGTGTATCGTAAAAGGTGAATACGATTTTTTTAATTGACATTCTTTATTGTCGATATATTATATATCTCCGCGACAGCGAAATAAACCTTTTTTGAAACCGACGAAACTAGAATTTTTTAAAACCTTCATTCGTATATACGAGAAGTGACGTTTTTTCCGTTTCCGATAAACGACTAATCGTTTATAAAAAATATAAGTACGTTAATAAATAAAAATAAAATAAATAAGTATTTAATTATATGAAAGCTGAAAATACAACATAAACTCGAATACTATTCGTTATCGGGTGCCTAAATGCGAGAAAATTATCATGGGCGTTATAAAGGGCTTTAATCTAATGCACAAAATCGTAGAAATATCAGAACGGTTGTTGCGAAAAAGGAGCGGGTTTGAAACGCATAGAAGGTACCCGTATTTCGCCAAAAAACCCGCACGCGACCGCAATTCCATACTTTCTGAAAAAATATTCGATATAAAGGAAGAAACTGAATTAGAAAATTTAATGGAAGACGTTTATAAGAAGAACACCTGCATATGCCTGGACGCGACGGCGTTATTATTTTGCGCGAAAATGTCGTTAACCCCGCTCCTAAATTTTTACACGAAAGGTCGTAAATACTATGACGATTACCCAGACGATAAAAAGAACGCGTTATGGAACTGCCACGAAGAGGAAAGTCGCGCTGAACGAGACGACGCGAAACGCGATAAATTTCGAGAAAATAAAATACCGGAATCGTTTTTGAAGCGCATTCCCGAACGCTCGAAGCTCGAGGCGTACATTTTTAACAACTTTTTAGGCTACCATCCCGAAGAAGAATACAAATTTCTGGCTTACGATTACGAGACGAATGGGAAAAAGGGTATCGACTACCCGAATCGGCGCCTCGGTGATCTGAACCACCATTTTCTTTCCAGTTTTTATTTCTATTTCTTATGGCGATTCGCCGAAGATTTAAAAAATTCTCTAAAAGTCGATTACGACTCGAAAAACGCGATTAAATATTTAATCTTTTTCATAGATAAAGGATATATCGGGCTCAAAAAACAGGAACGAGAAAAAAGGAAACTGAAGCGCGCAAAAACTTTTCCGAGCGATAAATTATCCGCGTTGTTGAAAGAGATAATGGATAAGAATATCGACAAACTTCGGAGTAGCGACGACGGTGGTAACGGAGCGGCGGAGGTAGAATTTCGTAATAGGTATAGAATTCCCGACCATTATTTAGGCGTGGTTTTAAAACTGGTTTGCGAAAAAATTCCATTTTGGTCTCTCGTAAAATTTTTGCAAGAACCCTACATAGCGTTATTCCTTATCCGGTACCTCAACCTCGAGAGCGTTTACTTCGCTAATTTCGACAGTAACGAAGCCGACGTCGATATGTCTAGATTCTGTCAATTCGCAAAATACGGAATTTCTTTACGCGACGACGATAACGTCGCATCCCCTCTTTCTCATCCTCCTACTCCTCCTCATCCTCCGGGATTACCCTGTATCGAAGCTTCAGCGAAAAAACCAATCGATTCGGGAAGTAGGACGACATCGATGGAACTCTCTCAAGCGACGGTGAAACCGGGGAAGGAATCTTCGTTATCTTTATTCGATGCTTATTTAAACGAGAAAAGAAACGAATTGTCGGTCAAAAGTATGAAAAGATATTTCGTTCCGAGGAATTTCCGGACCCCGAACTCGAACGAAATAGACGCTAGAGAATACAGTTGGAGAAGCATGATCGAAGGCTTGTGCGATTCGAACGTGAAACATATTCTTTTATACGGAACCGACGTCGATATGGTGTTTTTCCCTTCGATTTTAGAAGCGCGCGAGAAAGCTATCGTATCGGAAATTCTAGAACGACGCCGACGACGACGAAGAAAAAAAAATTCCAAGGAAGTCGCCGCCATCGGGATTAAAAGGGACCCGAAGGTGTTGGTTTTGCAAAAACGGCAAAATCTCCCGACTACGTCCAGGAACGGAACCAAGATTTATTTCAACAAAAAATATCAAAGGTACGACGTATTCGCCACGGAATTTTGCTTCTATAACTTATCGAAGCTACTCTCCACTTGTTTTTCCGGCGTATCGGCCGTTATTTGGTCCCTCTTTTGCGGCTCCGATTACGCCAAACCGATAATCGACGATTTGGACTACTCTCGAAGAGATCCGGTGCTTAAAAAATTTCTCAAGTTCGAAAACGATTATTGTTTGTGCCCGGTACAAATATTTAATCGTATTCTAAAGAGGGAGGAAGTTTCTCATCCGTCGTCGTCGTCATCCCCGGAGTATTTATGCGAGTCGTGCGGTAAAAAAAGTTCGAGGGAATTAGAAACGACGGCGATGAAATGTCTATCGCAACTCTTCGAAAGCCAAAATGGGAAAGGTTTTTCTCGCTTTAATTGGTATAGCGCGATGGAACGATATACCTGCGAGGACGACGACGACGACGACGACGACGACTGTCGTGCCGATTTTTCCTTCGTCGTCTACAATATCGTGGCTATCGTTTTGGCCGTCATGGTGAATTTAAATATAGAAGACGAATGTGTACCTTTGAACCACGGCGCGGATATCGTTTGGAAGTCTTACGCCGAAAGGAAACTTTTCGATCACGTGAGAACGAAGGAAGGCTGGAGGCTTGGGAAAACGGGCTTCCGGCTCCCGCGCAAAAATGATAATAATATGAATATTATGATGACGAGTAAGAAATTTCACTCTGAGAAGGAGGATGCCGTCAGCGACAGCGGGGGGCCTTTTGATTTTCTTTCATCTTCTTCTTCTTCGTCGTCCTCTTCGTCACCTCCTTCTTGCGACGAAATCTCGTCCGGGTCTGAAGAAGTTTCCAGCAACGATCAATTTTTCGAAATCCATAAAAATAAGAGAGCCAAATGCGATGAGGAAATCGAGAAAACGGCCCCGTCGTCGTCAATGTCGCTTTCGCGAAACCTACACGGAGGTGGAGAACGGATGTACGACAACCCGATGATCGCCCAAAACGTAGAATTACTCGCGCATTGTCAGGAACCTCAACATTTATTACTCGAATTGATCAGACATATCGTGGAATATATCGCCGGGACGGCCGAGCAGCACGAAATGATGAAACGACGCATTCCGGACGCTCATATTTTCTCTTTCGGCACGAATATGCTATTTTATCACGCAGCGAAATACATTCGAAATTTGCCAGATATTATCATCTCTTTGCCGAATACGACTTTATCATCCTTTCAGAGCGAATAGAAAAATTTTAAAAATAAAAATTTTTATTTTAAATAAAATGTCATTTTTAATCAATTATACTTAAAGGGTAAATAGAGTTGAGGATATTAAACGATTTTATCGAATAAATTCCATTTATTTTCTTCTTTAAAAAATAAAGAAATTAGTTATATTCGTATAATTTTTCATTATTCCTTATCAGTCCATTCGTTTTCCTCTTCTTTTTTATCTTCCGTAGGGGAGTTTGCAACCGCCCCACGAATAACTGTAAGTCTTTCGGAAATCGCATTCACAAGAGGATCCTCTTGAAAAACCTTATCTTCTGGTCTTAAGGTAATGGTTTTCCTCAAAATGTTTCTATTGAATGTCAGTATGGAATTATTCAAGTCAGGCGTTGGCTCCTTGTCGATTGGCGTCGGTTTTTTCAATTCATTTATATCGAACGTTTTCAATTCCTCTTGAACACTCGATGCGCTTTTCGCGTTTTTCTTAACTTTCTTCTTCCAGGGTTTGAACCTATCTGGTATTATGCGACCCACCCTTTTCCTTAATGAATCGCCCGAAACGGATTTTGCATCTTTATCCTGCGAGGATAAACTATAATCGTACGACGATTCAATTTCGCTTTGGAGTGCCTCATTCGTCGAAATTTCGTCTGGCGGTGGCGGTGGCGGTGGCGGTGGCGGTGGCGGTGGCGGTGGCGGTGGCGGTGGCGGTGGCGGTGGCGGTGGCGGTGGCGGTGGCGGTGGCGGTGGCGGTGGCGGTATCGACCATGTCGACGGTCGATTTAATAAATCTTCGTCTCGTTGAATACCGGCTATCGATATTGCGGATGCGATTAGCGGCTGCGATGTGGCCTGTGGTATCGTCGAGGTTAGTTCCGATGGAGAGTAATTTGTCGGTTTTTGTTGCGTTATTGCCGAAGTATTTCGCGATTGCGTCGATGCGTTTATTTCTTCAGGCGAAAATTTTTCGTTTTGAGAAATAGCGCCATGCAAAGGTAAAACATTTTCCGTCTCTGATGAATCGGTTTGAAAATTCATCAACGGTTGTGGCAGTTTGAAAACTATTTCGTCGGACGTTGTTTTTATTCCTTTTGCGAACATAAGGTCACGACGAGTCGAACGCGAATGCGGTGTTGATGTTGCTGAACCCGACGCGAAATTCCAATCGTCGTCGTTTAACGGCCGAATCGTTGATGGAGGCGGTGTCGATAGAACGTTGGGTTGACCAGTCGTTTGCTGTTGAGCTTCTTTCTGGCTAGGAATAATAAAATCTTCGATTGACATATGGGGAATATTCGCCGGTGGCAATGATGCCGAAGAGAGCGAAAACGAGGGATTAGTAGTCGTCGCCGTTCTACTTAATTTTTCGAACCTTCGGACCTTTTTCTTAATTTCGCCCGTTCCTCTCTCCTTTCGTACATCTCGTCCGCGCCACACACTAGATGACTTATAATCTTCCTCATCAATTTGCGCCTGTACGTGCTGCTGATTACCGCCTTCGATAGTTTTCGAAGGACTGACCTTAGAAGACAAGGTTTCATCACACGTTTTTCCCGGAGGAACATCTCTATAATGCGTACATCTCTCTCCGTTATTGTCAACCTCATTTTCTTTCTCCGAACCTTTTTCTTTAATTTTTGGTCGGATCGTGGGCTGCTGCTGCTGCTGCAGCTGCCTCGCCGTTTTCGTCGCGTCGTCATTTTCCGCCGAAAAAGTGGCCGGCTGTGGGTTTTCCCTAATTTGCCCGAGTCTCTTATTTTGTTTATTATCGCTATCGTCATCGTCGTTTTTATTATTATAATTGTGATTTTTCTTTAATTTCTTCGGAAATGGGTGTAGTCGTCGTTGGTGGCTTTGATTTCTTCGCTGTTGTGGTCGTAGGCTCGTCGGCGACGGCGACGAATTAGAGGAAGAAGAAAAAAGCGCGTTGTGGTCGTCGTCGTTGCTATCATCGTCGTTGTCGTCGTCGCCGTCGCCGTCGCAATCGTTCTCCTCATTCTCACGCTTTCGTTTTAAACTTTCGGTGGCGGAGGAAGGACGTTTTTTCAGGTTGGTCGTCAGCAACATAATTTTGTACCTTAGCAATTCGTTTTCGATCAAATTTAAAGTGGTCACGATGATTCTGTCCGAACCGAGGATAAAGTTCCCCCCTAAATACGAAACGTTCTCGTTTAATTTTGAGTAGTGTCGGATCAATTTCTCGCACGTCGTTATCAGTTCGCTTCTCTCTAAAACCGTAAATTTAAATTGCTCGTAGAACGTTTCCGCGTCTCTCAAAAGCCTAACCAGAACAGGTGGTGGAATGCCGCGGTAGCCGTCGTGATCGCAGCCATTATCATCACCTCCGTGCCCGCGCCTCCCTCTTCGGGTCGTTGGCGCAAAATCCTTTCCGCTTTTGAGTAGCTCCAACTCCTTAGTGACTTTGAACGCGAAGGAAAAAATTAAATCGCTTTTCATAACCTCGTACATATCGTAAACGGCGATACTAGGAGAAGTTAAGACTTCGTAAAATTTTTTTTGAGTCATAATATGAAAATTCCTAAGATCCTTTTCTCTTACGCGAATCGACCTCGGGAAAATATCTTTCGGGTCGTTGGTACGCCGTTCACTCGAGGACCGTTTAAATATTTCGTACTTTACGCTATAGCGCTCGCACAATTTACGGTCGACGCCCGATTCCTCTTTTAGTAAAGCGTAAAGAGTCATAAAGGCGTTAGTTCGCTCAAATTCGCCTGCCGAAATACGGCTACCGACCAGGGGTGGGGGTGTGATATCTTCATCGGCCTCGGCATTTCCGAATAACAGGTTAAGCAATCGAACTCTTTCGCCGTTTAACGCCAACTCCTCGCCACCCACGCCACTTATCCAGTTAGTGTCACCAGGGGCCGAAGAGAAAAATAATCGGTGACGGTCGTTTTCGGGACGTATGATATTTACGATATTTGTGCTCGAATCTGAGAGACAATCCAATAATTTATATAGTCGCGAGGGATCGTGAACCCCGTGCAGATATCTTTTTATAACATTTTCGAAGAAACCATCTCCGGTCTCGTCGTCTTTCTTACCGAACGAGTTTTTAATCTCTCGTATCTTGGTGAGAATGTTGTTTATGACGACGCAGTAAAGAATAATCCTCTTCCTATCGTAATCGCGATGCTCGTTACAAACGAATCTGTTGAAATTCTCACCCAGGCTTTTTACATAGTTATTTAGATTATTTTTCCTTAAATTTATCATCGAGGCGGCTATGGGGTTAGTAGTAGTACTAGCAGTGGTAGCGGGAAAAGGATATTAAAATATTTTTATAGATAAAAAAATTTTTTTATTTATATTTACTACAATGGTCTAATAATAACGATATGAATTAAATATTGAGATACGCTTATGTCATTGATATTTTTATTTACATTTATTGACTTTGATGCTTTCTTAAAAAGAATATTATGAGAAAATTTTTAGTGATATAAAAAATGCAATTTTATGAAGTGTCTTTAAAAAAATATATTATATTTTTTTACAAAAAATTATATGAAAATGTCTTTAAAAAAAATTTATTATCTATATACTATTATCTATATACTCTATATACTATTAATATTTTTAAAAAAAATAAAAGATAAAAGATAAATTTGCTATTAGCGACCCCAATAACCACCCCCCTTTCGATAGGGATGATGCTGATGATGACTCTTGGTATAAGGAGGTTGAGGAATAGCAGAAGCAGCAGAAGCAGCAGCAGCAGCGGCAATAGCGGGAGCAGCGGAAACGGAGGGTCTCGTCTGTGGGAATACTGTTGGACGATCGGGTCTTTCTCTTTGATCTCGAGATTTTAGTACATCCTTGTAACCTCTGATGGAAGAAACATCATGAATGTTAGTGTTAAGACGGGGGTCTCCGGGAAATGTTACCCGAAACTCATTAGTATACCACAAGTAAGAAAAATCTAAAATCACCCTCTCGGTTTTCTGTTGTTTTAAATACTGACATAAATCGAATCTAACTTCCATCGGCTCGTGTAGCTCAATTCCCGGTGGTTCGCGTTCAGAATTGTAGTGATATTTACCTACGTAGTAAAAGGTGTCTCGACTTTTTTTAGTTTCAAATTCTAGTAACGCCGAATTGACGGGGGCGATGCATTTAGTAACCCGAAAATTTTTCGGAAGAGTTGAGTTAGAATGTTTCTGTAAATCAACGACCAAACGCTTCACACTTTTCTTCAAACGCTTGTGATCGCTCTTATTATCGATTGATGGATCACGCACAATAATACCGAAAGACTCGCGTATGTCGTAATAGTCGCTTTCGTCATCCTCTTCGCTGCTACTTTCGTAGTGGAGTTGTCTTTCGACTACAGGGGCATGGGAGAATTGCGACGACGAATACGTTTCGCGATGTGATGATCTTTCTTCCTCGTGATTTAAATATCGATTCTGATCGCAGTCCTTTGAAGATTTTTTCTTGTTTTGTAGCGAATTTGACGATGAATGCGCCCTTTTTTCCCCTTTAGAACTCGAAACCTTGTCGAGATGATGATGATGATAATGATGACTCGATGAAGTCGAAGAATCAGCCCTATTTGAGTACGATAATGAGTTTTTTTCCGGGGGCTGCGAGACACTTTTAGCTGAATATTTTTCAGGGGCTACTATGTAAGTGGAACGAGTAGGATCGCTCGTCGTGGAATTTACATTGTCCCTAGGAATGGTTGTTTCCCCCGAGGAGGTAGTATTTTGATGACGTGTGGCTGTTTTCAAACGTTTCATTTCTTCCTCCATTTTCGAAATCAAGTTCGATTTTTCTTTCAGTTGTTTTTCCATTTCTTTGATATCTTTGGTGTTCTTTTCCAGATTTCGCCATTTTTCGTAATAATTCTTATAGTTTTTAAGTGCTAATGTTTGATTGGGATCGTATTCTTGGGGACTCGTCTCGTGACTATGTCGCTCGTCGTAGCTGTGGGAGGATTCGACGTCTACTGCACCGTTAATAGTATTATTATCGATAGTAATATTATTATTGTTTCGTTTTTTATGTTCGAGGCCACTTCTTTTAACTATACCCGAGCTTTTACTTTTTTTTTGATATTTAGAAATATCCTCCTGTAATTTTTTCAACTTAGCGTTTATATTTAATCTTCTGGTTTTGTTATCGTCCTGTTCGTGCCCCACTTCTTCCTCTTCGTCCGACTGATTGACATTTACCGGTCTTATTTTAAAAAAATAGCAGCTGACTCGGACCTCCATTCTTCTTCTTTTTCTTCTTCTTCTTCTTCTTCTTCTTCGTCGTCTTCGTCTTCTTGGAGTCAAAAAAAATTCTATAAAGAGTGGAAATTATACGTTTTATTAATTGCGTAGAATAAGTTATATTTGGAGTCGGAACGACGGGAAAGGAAAAATAATATCATGAGAGAAACTAGAACTTCTTCCCTCATCCCCCGCACAGTATATACGTGTAGGGGATAATAAACAGGAGGTGCAGCATTACAACGAGACAGACGCAGATTTTAAGGAGCGTCAAAGAACTAATGTCAGCATCGAGTACCTCCCAGAATTGATCTGATTTCGAGTACAAAATTCCTCCTGCTTATATATGAAATTTTTGTGCGCCTCAGCAGCAGATTCGCAGGTGTTCTACCTAACGTATTAATCAATCCCGCATAATTTATTTAAATTAATAAAAGATAATTTTCATTATTAACAAAAAATGAGGAATTGGCATTTTCCTTTTGCAAAAATATATTTATTTAATCAAAAAAAAAATATTATTCAAATATTAAAATTAATTTATAAATCATGGTACGTTTTTTGTTTTTTTTTTTTTTTTAAAAAAAAAGTATAATAACTTGATATATTTTGATTTTGCAAAAATTAAAACGCGCGCGAAAAAAATAATTAGTCGTACATATTTTAAGGATGAGTCGTTATTAAAACATGGCGCGTTATTTGTTTCTTTTAGAATAAATAATATTAAAAATATATAATATAATATATAATAATATATTTTGTCTATATAAAAATTAGGGTAAATAAAGAAATAATTAATTATTCGTGCATATTTTGATGATGAGTCAGTATGAGAATAGTTTTGAAAAATAGTAAATTTTGAAAAATAATATCGAATAAATAAATAAATTAGAAACACGGTGCAACATTGTCGTTTCTTCCTTTTAAAGAAATATTTTTAGGGCTTGTTCAAATAATTTTATTATTATGTTCGTTTTACTGTTTTTATAATTTTGTTGTACCTCTGTAGACATTTTTATCCTCGAAATAAATGATTTTATCTTAGATAATTTTTTATTAGCCTCGATATCGATTGAAGAACTAAGTGAAGGAAGCACCTCGTCTGGAATAATAATAATAAAAACGTACAAAATGATTAAAAAAGTTTATTGGGAATAAAAAATAATCTTATCAAGCTCGCTCCGCCATTAACAAATTAAGAACTAAACGAGAAATCTCTTAAGAGAAATGAGGTTTCTCCTATCATTACATCGTTCTTTAAGTATTTCCAGCTCCCTCTCTCTTTCGGTCACCTCTTTTAGGAACTCTGCGAAATATTTTCCTTCTACCTCTTCCACGAAGGTCCTAGCCCTTTCTTTCACTAAATTATCTAAACCGCGTCGCCATATGAGGTCTCTTTTAAAAAATTCACCCCTCGGGACGTGGGTTGAAGAAAAATCGCCGATGATGCCAACCTCGTCTTCCAAATTTAAAAATGTCATGAAATTTCGGACTGTGAACGACGATAGGCCGACGTCCTCGTAGAGGATAGGATTATCGTCTCTTACGAGCATATCGACCAATACGAAATTGGTTATTGCCCCCAATTTCCATTTTATGAGAGTTTCCAGGTCGACGCTACTATCCGTAATAGCCAATTGTTTCAATACTGGCAAAAAATTGATCTGCATTAAGTTGCGATCGTTATTAACCGACCAACAACTATTTAGGATATCTTTGACGCGCGCGTTGCTTAACAGCGTAATCGTATAAACCGAAACGGAATTGCGACCATCCTTTCTATTTTTCGCGCTGTACACCACTCCACTAACGGGAACGAAAAAATATTTAATCGAGTCCAAATCGCGTCGTTTAGAAATATCGATGATCCGTCCCAGTTGCTCGATATTCGCGGATTTTTTTTCTTCTTTCTTCGTCGAAGAGTACCTCGCTGCCGAATCGCCGCCGCCCCAAGTTTCGGAGTATTGGCAAATTTTAAAGCAAATATTTTTGGCGCGGTCGTCGGGATTATTGTTGTTTTTATTATTATTTTCAATCTCATCGTTTTCCGATATAGACTTCAAAATATCGATCACCGAATTAGGATTTACTTTCGGCACTGCAGGAGCTACCGCCGCCGCTGCTGAGTAATACGGGATATTATCGTTTCCGTTTCCGTCGAAAACGTCGAAAATCCGCTGGAGAGTTTGAATAAAAATATCTCCTTCGGTAGAAGCCTCGTTTAAATCGATTATTTTTCCAAACTTTAAATTATGGATTAAGGTATTATTGTTGCCGAATGTTTCTTCTTTTTCATTCGCGGACGTGGTAATGGTTACGCTTACCGTGTTGAATATCAAATCGGAAAAGCTGGGCGACTCTCCGCAACGTTCCTTCAAAAGAGACTTACACGATTCGCAATAATCGTATTTATCCGTATCGAGGTGTTTGAAAATATCGCGCACCGACGACGAATAGTTAGCGAATCTTTCAAATGCAGCCGCGGGCTCCGTTTCTTCGCGCGGGGACGCGTTCTCGGTGAGCGCCATTCCCAAGAGTTCATTTTTCGACGGAATGCCATTGGCCCTAAGAGGTTTTCTAGGCGCGGGGGAGGACGCCGCCATCGTCGCGTGCGTATGATTTGCTCGTTGGGTGTTATCGAAATAAAGAAAGGTTATAAAAAAAGCATTCGGGAAAAATATATTTATTAGTTATTTATTTATTTATTTATTTATTTTCATCGCATTTTCATATACCTAAAAAATCTATTCTACTTTCCGCGAAATATTATTGCTGTCGTCGACGTCTGATTCTTCGGTATCGTAATCTCCTAAACTGGAGTTCGAAAAGGTCGATGGCGAAACCGGCGTTAATGAAGAGTGTGGCGAACCCGAAGACAACGACAACGATGACGAAGAGGAAGAAGAAGGAGGAGACGACGATGACGACGACGATCGCGATTCATCTTCGAGAGAGGAGAAGGGGGTCGTTGTTTCATCTTTGGGGGAGTATTTTGCGGGCAACGATCCTTTAATCGTTTCGTTATTATTTTTTAAAGCTGCGTCTACGGTTCTATCCTCTGGAGCTGAAGAGTTTTTTTTAATTTTGGTGCTAGCGAGATCAGAAAGATTCTTTTTCAATCTGTGAGCTACGCTCGCTGCCGTAAAAGTGCTTTTCATGCTAGGACGTTTTGTCGAATCCTTTTCCGACGACTCATCATCCGCGGTTGTTGTCGCGCGCGCGATATCCCCTTCTTCGAGAGAGGAAGGCGCTTGTGAGGAGACGTTTACCGAATTGTCCCTCTCGTCATCGAGTGATTTTGAACGAGTTTTGCCCGATTCCATATTCTTATTATTATAATAATTTCAGTTGTTTTATCCTTATTATTATTATTATTATTATTAGTTAGGGTCGTGCGGAAAGAATTACTAAAAGAATTATTATTATTATTCTTTAGAATATTTCTAGAAAAAAATATTTAAAATTATTTATTTACTGTTACATTAATTTATCGGAATTGATTTTTAGTTTTTTCCTATATTGGAAACATAGGACGATAATAAAGACGAAACCGAAGAAAGAAAGGCAAGTGATGAACGTTAAATTGATATTCTTATTTATAATTTCGGTTTCGGAAACTTTGATTACGTCTTTGAAATTTGTGCCCAGCACGTCCTTACAATGTTTCCTCCAATCGTTTACTATGGTATGATTCATTCGCGATATATGTATATATTTTATTGGCGCCTAGCCATATATATATTTTGTTTGGAATAAAGTAATATAAAAAATAAATTGGTTTTTATTTCCAAAAAAAAAAATTTAGTTATTGTCGTCACCTATAAAAATTTTTCCTTTAAACAGTTTAAGTAGTAGATGTCCTTTTCACCGTCATCGGCCACCGCCTGCTGGGATTTTCCGGCTGCGTTCGAGGAAGAATTTGTAGCAGTAGTAGTAGTAGTAGCTGTAGCAGAATCCACCACCGACGCTTCCGCAGCTTTCTCCGAACTAATGAGATTATTGTACAAATCGTCCAAATAATTCCGCTTCGAACCGACGCCAAATCTCGTTTTTCCGCCGTCGTTCTTTTTATGACATTTCGAAACGAAAAACGAATCCGCGTCGAGGGCGGCTTTCCTTTTAAAATTCGGATTTTCCCCCAAACTCGGCATTTTGGATAAGTATTCGTTTACAGTTGAAGAAAAATGACTAGATGAAATCACGGCCAGGTGCTCCCCGATGGGATCTATAAGTTCGTCAAAAAGGTCGATATCGAAGTCGGGACGCTCGGTGCTGTCGTCGGTTTCCCGATTATTGATGGTCGCAACCATTACTATTTCTAGCAAAGAAATCAACGTCGAAAATAATCGTAAAATCGAATTTAAGTTATCGTAAACTTTTTGGGCGAAGCGAAACACTTTTAAAAACACTTTTTCGTCCTCCCTGTTTAAAAAATTAATTTCGTCGTTGTTATTTTTCTGCGGGAACAACACATTTTTCAAATAGCTCTCTATTATGGGTAAAGATTTCCTCGTTTCTTTGTTAACGACATCTTGTAGGTGGCGCCGTGGAGTATTTTCCATGTACTTCGAAAAAACCTTTGGGTCGAATCTGTGGCGGCAGAGCGCGTCCGCTTTTTCTTTTAAGGCGCTCGTGTTAGCTTTAATTTTTAATTTCAAATTCCTAATGGACACGACCAAAAATTTAGAACCGGATTTCCAGTCGGAAAGAGACACGAAGGTGCGACTATCGTCATGATTGAAGATTATATCTTCCTTCTTATTTTTAAACGATTTCCATCGAGTGCCGTTTGGCGGGAGCGGCAGCGCGAGCGCGTTTCTAGCGGCATCGTGACTCCTTTTACCGTCGGGATGATTGAAAATTTCACTGAAAATATTTTTGTTCTCCTTCGTGTCAATAAAGTGCAAAAAAAAAGTTGCGAAATCGATATCCTCGCCCCCCTCGATCTTTATCGGGTGTAATTCCTGACCCTCGTCGTCGTATAAAATGGAGTACACAACCTCGCTATTTTTATTTTTAGGTTCGACGCCACTTTCCTCCTCGCAGTCTTCCTTTCGGAAAGATTCCGCGTCAAAACGGCTCGCGGCTACCCCGGTTTTGTAAATTCCGACAAAAATTTTTTTTAGTATATCGATCATCGGGGATTTGTTAAAAAGTTTGTGCATTAAACGGGAAAAAAATTCGATTGTTTTTTTCGAGTTCGTAAATTTGTCGTCATCGTCATCGTCGTATTTGCCGCTCTCTTTCGAAAATTCCTCGAGGAAGATAAAAACTTCGTTTTCGAAATGTTGTCGATCGATGCCCGAAATAGTTTTTCTTGATAAGTTGTTGTTGTTGTTACGGGCGCCGCCTCGTAAGCATTCATTTTCAAAGTTTGAAGAATTCTGACCGGGAAAGTGGGAAAGAGACGACGACGACAGTTTTGCGTAAAGATTGGTGGCGACGTCGTAAATATTTAGCACCAATTTTTTCAAGGCGCCAGGGTCGGATTCGTACTCGCTTAATAGTTGGCATATATATTTATTATCGAACGTTTTAATGGATATTTCTAGCCCCTCGAAAACGGAGGAAGAACTATAAGGTGTTTGTCTGACGGCAACGGGAGGCGGCGCTCTATGAGCGGCTAGAGATTGAAATTTGGCGCGGCTGTCGATAAGGTTCCCGCTGGCGAGCTCCAGTAAGTTACCCGTATTTAAAGACCGTTTTACGATTTTATAAACGCTGACGAATATGCCCGGCGGTCCAATTCCTAACACCTCGTGTTTAAGAATATTAAAGACGATCTTTTCCATCGCTTCGAGGTGGCTCTCGTCTAAATCGATTTTCAGAAAGGAATTTTTCGATTTCTTGCCGCTTCCCCCGGAAAAGCGTCGAATGCTTTTTTTCGTAAAATACTCCAGCAGTTGTCTAGAGGAGCAGTTCAATACGGTATTACTCACAGCGTTCGTCGTCGAAAAAATCTTTACATCGCCGAACTTTCGCGATAGCGACCCGAGTAAACAATCCTCGATATCGCGCAAACGATTTCCCTCGTAATCTCTTTCGTACGGAGGAAGCGAATTTAATGCTGCGTCGACCTTCAACGCGGTCCGCTTCGTTTTCTCGCGCCCGCGTAGGGCGCTCGGGTGAATCGATTTGTTGATAATTCCCACGCTGTCGTTTCGTTTAAAAATATCGTTTTTAAGGACCCTAAAAACGATAATTTCGAACAACTCTATCGTCGTGTGGCTGTTCTTATGTCCCCCGCAGAAATCTATTAAGGACAGCAAAGGCGACAAGTAAAACACGAAAATTTCGAGCCGCAACTCGTTCGTTAAATCGGTTTCGTTATTCCTAAAATCGTCGTAACAAGCTTTCCCGTTCTCATCCGCTTTGAACGAACAAGATCCAAAATGTTTTATGAGTATTTGGGCTAAGCTTTTATTTTGAAATTGAGAATTATACCTGATTGTCTCGAAAGCGTGCTTCGCTTCTTCGATTAAATACGCTCGTATTTCTTCATTTTTATCTTCGATTATACTATTGATAGCAGAAATGTAATATTTTTTCAAGTAATCCTCGTAACGGCGAATAGAAAAAGAAACGCGATCGTCATCAAAGTCGCCCTTTTCAAAAATATTCTTCAATTTTTTCTTGTGTAAAAAATTAGCGAAAATATATCGCCCCAAAGCGTTTCCGGCGTTTTCCTTTATAGATCGCAAAAGGGTAGAAAACAGGTTTTTTTCAACATCGTGCAGAGTTATTAATTCGCTCGAGTCGCCAATATTTTTTTTTTGCATTTCTTCCTCTTCACCACCCTCGCTCTCATCGGATCCACTTTCCTCATCCTCGTCGTCGTCTTTGCCATCCACCTCGTGTTCCTCTTCCTCGGCGATATCTTCGCCACTCGATAAAGTTTCCATATCATCTTCCTCCTCACGGCTATCGCTTTCTGCTTCATTTTCTTCCCCTTCGCCGTTCTGTCTCGACTCTTCAACCTCTTCGCCTTCCCCTTCGCCGTTTCCACGATCGTCGTCGTTTTGTTCCTTATTAAATTTTTCCATTTTTTCGGTTATTTATGGAAAACTTTTTATATTACGTTTATTTATATTTATTGCGTTGACACGACACCGATGACGTTAGCGGCAGCGTTTTTGAACAGGCTCGCGGGATTAAAGGTGTAGCGGAATAAAAAATTATCCCCCGATTTTAACTTTCGAATGATTCTCGCATTATCGAAGTTTAACCCTTTACCGTAAAACACCGGAACGTCGACGATATCTCGGTTCGATTTGAACCAGCCGGTAAAATCCATGGCAGAATCAACGATGCTTACGATCGCGTTTTCTTCTAAAAAATCGTTGATTCTAAACGGGCTTTTCATCTCGAAAAAGACGCATTTCCTTACTGATTTGGAATACATAACTGGAATTAAAGAAAACGAACCAGGAGGAACTTCCCCCTCACCGCGGAAGAAAGTTTCGTAATTCTTCTCGTTATTTCTCAAAAGCTCACCGATGGATTTTCGTAGCTTTACGAACGATGGCGCGAAACTATTCTTACACGCGACCAAGGTTCTCAAATACGACGGGAAATGGTGCTTCTGAACATACCGGATATCTCTTTCTGGTAAGAGACCTCTCGGTGTTAAAAGTCGTCGTGATCGTCGTATTCGCTTCTGCCGCAGTCTTTTCAACGCGCCTTTTTGGCCTTTATCGAACCGGGATAATACCAGCGTCCCGTCGTTAAAAACCAAATTCGAGAAAGCTTTGACGAATTTACCCACTCCACTCGCTCCATCGCGGCATTCGTCTTCCAACTCCGAGAAAACGGACGAGACGAATAAGTCGTTAGCGGTCTTTAAAATCCAAAACGTTTCCATGCACTGAGGGCACGCGTTTTCCCAAATTGAGTCGCAAACGCCCTCGTATTTTTTATCTAATACCTCTTCGTCGTCGTCGTCAGTTCCAGAAAACCGACGAAAGGATAACTCCGCGGGAGTTCCTTTCGCGACGGAAGCGGCGTCCTCGCAACGCGCGCAACTCTCCCACATGGAAAAAAGGATCCAGTTCGCTAGGCCGATGATGTTCCCTGAGCTCTCGCAAAACATGTTTAATCGTATATCGTATTTTTTAGTTAACCGAAAAATAAACCTCAACCTTTTCGCGATTTTTTCGTTAAAATATTCATTTTGAAATAATTTTAAGCCCCCGTACCCGAATTCCAAATTTAAAACGGAATTCGGTTCGCAGCTCGCTAAACATACTTGCCGCAGTAAATGATCGATAATCTTGTTGTAAAATTTAACCACGTACTTGTCGGTTGGTCGTTTAATTGCAAACCTCGTCGACGACATCGCGAGCTTCTAATAAAATTAATGGTACATATATTTATTTTGTTATTTATTTACTTATTTATTTACTTATAAAAAAATTTTTTATTGTAGTTACCCGTAAAAAATAAATTTCATAAAAAATGGGATTTTAGGGGGGAAATAAATAAAATAAATAAAATTAATAAAATTTATTTCAACATTCAAATAAAAATGCACATTTAGAATTGCTTCTGATAAACACATTTGTATGTTAATAAAGAAATTATTTGAGTGGTTATGAATACATTTATATAACAATAAAGAAAATTTTAAATTGGTTAAAAAAACATTTACACGTACAAATAAATATATGCACGAGGGTGCGCCTGTCAATGTATGTTACAAATTATTTTATTTCATTTAAAAGCTTATTTATTTTATGCCCCACAACTTTGAAAATTTTATTAAAAAATTTATGATCATCGATATCCTCTCTGATCCCATTAATTATATGTATTGTTTTGGGAGTAGTTTCGTGAAAATTTTCTAAAAAAAAGAATATACTGTCATCAAATAAAAAATAAACATCTTCCTTTAGCCATAAGTCGCCCTCAAAGAAATTTTCTCTATTATTGCCAAGGTCGAAGCCACTTAATAATTTATACTGGCCGGGTAAATCAGGACTCCGCAGGCCTCCGTATCGTTTAATATTCCATTGGATAAGAGTATTTCCGCAGGTGTCTTTCAAAGTTATGAACAAGTTCTTGATCGAAATGCTTTTTTTTTCTTCATAACTCAAATTGATAAGCGATTCGCGTTTTTTAGCGGGGCAAATTTTAACCTTTTTTTTACGTTCTAAATATCGATCGAAATTGAGCTCTAGAGTCGTTTTTAAAGGTTGAATATTGTTCAGAACTTCACAAAGGTCGGTAATAGAAACACCATCCATCGACAAAATTCCCTCCAACCCAAAGCATATTGTAATCTTTTCAAGCTTTGGAGAAACACAGCAAATATGATTTAAAACCTCAACGAAGTCAATTTTTAATTCTCTCAAATTTTTAAAAACATATTCATGATCACCTACGTTATCATCTGCGTTTTTAAGGGCGGACAAAAATAAAAAATATCTACGCCTGATTTCCAAACTCGTTAAATTCGGGAATGTTTCGGCAATTTTCATACTTAAATATTTAGGACCAAGATTAGATTTATAAAATTCATCCACCACTAGCTTTAAATTATACACATTTTCAAATCTGGAAGGGGATGAAATCGCACTAAATTTCGCATTTCTTTGTAGGATGGTATTAAATTCGCAGAGATCTCCTATCTTCAGTTCTAGGAAACCATCAGTTTTTCTGATCATCCTTCGCAAATTGGTTCTAAAAAAAATTATATCCCAAGCGCCGATTATTTTCTCTTCTAATATCGTGTGATTCATTTCACAAATAGGTGGTCGACATCGTCCTCCCATATAATCGAAATTGCCGGTCTTTCGCTCGAAAAAGTAACGCATTAAAAACACCATAGCGTAGCGAATTGACCTACACAAGAGACATATTGGTGCGATTATTCTATTTATTTCACGAAATTCACTAAACATTTGGTAAAATTTTTTATTCATCATTATTATTTCCCACTGCTCTTCTGATTGTGTTATGTCTTCATCTTCCACTATTTCTTCCCCATATTCTTCTTCTTCTTCCGTCGTTTCTTTATCCACTCTATTTTTATTCGCAATTTTCGGATAAATTTCGGAACGTTTTTCGTTGATTACCCATTCCATTATTCTTTGATTTTCGACTTCCACAACCATGAATATACTAGTTAAACGTTTATCGCGGCAGTTGCATTCAAGTCTAACGCAATTTTCGAATTCGCCCGGCATGTCGAACAAAAAAGGGTAGGTGTAGTTGGGAAATAATTCTTCTTCCGAGTAGAAGCTCAATATCAGCTCTAACACCTCGACTTTAGTTTTCTTAGCCAGCATCAATACCCGATCGCTATCGAAGACAGTTGAAGGGTGAATGTGGTTTAAACGAATACCGATTTTATTTAAATTAAACAATGAGGAAATCTCCATAATTTCTTCGATGGCGTTATAATCCACAACCAATGTCGTTAAATGATTAAACGAAGGAATTTCAACCTTCTCCACTTTGCTCGATAATTCAATTTCTTGAAATGTTACATTCGCGTATTTAATTTTAAAAAACTCCTCTTGACCTATTAGAGCGTTCCCCGACTTGCTTAACTTAACAGGTGGGTAGCGCCAAAAATAACCGATTGAAGAATTTTCGTCGTTTTCGTTCTGTCTTAAAAAAATTTGGCGGCATTTACAGGTTAGTTTTAACGTGGATAAATTTGGAAAGAAAATCGAAATATTTTTTAGCATTTCGAGAAAGTCGTCTACCTGGGCAAAAGAATTAGTAACACCCTTATTAACAATTTCTAGGATTGTGATATTCGATAAAGGTTCTCCTTGTCGCTTCAAAAAATCGCTTAATTTTTTTAACGTTTGGCAATCCTCTAATGAAAGGATTAAACAAGTCAAATGCTCGTACGCGTTATTCATTGTAATCAAAAACGAACTAGTGGCAGCAGCAGGAGCAGAAGTAGCAGAAGCGGCAGCGGCAGTCCCGGCGAGCGGCGAGCGGCATTCGGAAATCATGTATTTGGTCAACGTCATGGCTATTGCTCTAGGCGTGCAATAAGAGTGATTTTTATAGGGATTCTCAATCGCTGTTTTAATAAAGTTTAAAAAAATGGTAGAGGTATTTTCTGTGTCATCATTTGATTCGATTACTGAAAAAAGCCTATCGAAGTTTAGCTTTTCCGACTCATTTTTATCGATTAGATAATTCTCTTGCAGGTAGTAGTTCACCTCGCGTTTTCTCGAGGCCAAAACAATCATAATGTTATATATGTCTTGAAATGATAAATTTTTAAAAATGAGGTATAGCACTTCATTTGATAATATTGATAATCTGTTATATTTTTCATCCAAATCTGAAAAATCATCGTCTTCGAATGCGGGTGTGTTTTGAGGTCGATATCGAAGCATCAACGTCAGATTCGTCTGGCGTTTTTGAAGAAATATCGTCTTCGCGTTTAATTTCTTGTCCGTTGTTGGTTTACATAAAAAGAATTTTAATTCTAGTGATATTCGCTGGAAGCAGTGGAGAAACGGAACAACGAGACTCTAAAACGGTGTAGTATATACACGCTATTAATGGGTCGATTAGCGTATGTGGCTCAGCCTGTGCGACGCGCGGCTTATATATATGGGACGATCTTAATAAAAACGAATAATTTGTCTTTATCTTTTATGTTAATTTATAATTTAAAATATTTTTTTTATTTAGCGTCTTCTAACTGGACTCTAAAAAGCGGCTGAACGCTTTTAAATGCCATTTTCTTAAGCTTAAACTATCGTTAAACCGAATATGACGTCATATAGTGACGCTTGAGATAAATCGAAGGTCTAAGCGCAAATTACGAAAAATGACGTCATATAGTGACGCCTCTTCGGGAACTAATATAAGTCGAAGGTCTAAGCGCAAATTCCAAAAAATAATTTCGACTTAAAGAAATTTTGTAAATTATTTTCTTTTGGTATTTTTAGATTTTAACACTTAGACCTTCGATTTATAATGAAACGTCATTATGTTGGGTTGAAGCAATAGTTTATACCCTAAAAGGTGTCACGCGATCACGTTAAGTCGTTTTTCGATTCCCGTCGAAAAGTCACTCTAATATAGTGTCGCCCAAAGGGAATCGCTAAAGCGGCTGAATTCTTTCATATACCGTAAATATACAAATCTCGCGAGAAGCAAAAGCATGAAATAACTACATTTTACTTCTCGGAGATGGTGCAAAATAAGTTTTTCGTTCCCTAAGCGAGTTTTTTTCTAAAAAAATGATATTCAAGTTTTCAAAATTATCTATCATTTAAAATTTGTTTTAGGTGAGACTAATTCATAAAAAAAAATAAAAAAAAATATAATCCTTTTTTAATTTAACCTCCCATAAAATACCGTTTTCTTTATTAAATCATTTTTAGGATGACTAAATTAAAAAAAGATTAAAAAATAGAAATAAATTAGTATTTTTCGGTAAACATATGAATCCTCGCGCGAAGCAAAAGCACAAAATAACGTTACTTTTTACTCCTCGGGAGATGGTGCAAATTACATTTTTCGATCCTTAAGCGAGTTTTTTTTCAGGGCTGGATATAGTGATGTTTCGAAGGGAACTAATATAAATCGAAGGTGCAAGTGTGAAAATATAAAATTTCCCAAAGAAAATAATTCACAAAAATTTTTCAAGTCGACATTATTTTTCGGAATTTGCACTTAGACCTTCGACTTATATTAGTTCCCGATCGAGCGTCACTATATGACGTAATAATCGGCTTGACGATAGTTTAAGCTTAGGAAAATGACATTTGAAAGCGTTCAGCCGCTTTTTCGATTCCCGTAAGGCGACACTATATTATAGTGACTTTTCGAAGGGAAATAAAAAACGACCTAACGTGCTCGCGATACGCTTTTTAGGGTGTAAAATATCGTTGGGTCGGATATAGTAACGTTTTGAAGGGAACTAATATAAATCGAAGGTGCAAGTGCAAAAATCTAAAATTTTCCAAAGAAAACAATTCACAAAAATTTTTCAAGTCGACATTAATTTTCGGAATTTGCACTTAGACCTTCGACTTATATTAGTTCCCGAATCGAGCGTCACTATATGACGTCATAATCTGTTTGACGATAGTCGAAGCTTAAAAAAATGGCATTTAAAAGCGTTCAGTCGCTTTTTCGATTCCCATAAGGCGACGCTATATTATAGTGACTTTTCGAAGGGAAATAAAAAACTTCCTAACGTGCTCGAGCTACGCCTTTTAGAGTATAAACTATCGTTAGACCCGATATAGTGACGTTTCGAAGGGAACTGAAATAAGTCGAAGGTCTAAGTGCGAAAAGATATAAAATTACTAAGAAAATAATTCATAAAAAATTTATAAATCGAATTTTTTTTACGGAATTTGCACTTAGACCTTCGACTTATATCAGTTACTGATCGAGCATCACTATATAACGTCATAATCGGTTTAACGATAGTTTTAGATTACAAAAATGGCAATTGGAAGCGTTCAAAAGTCAGAGTATTTTATCGGAAATCGGACACACACCTTCGACCTATATTTATTTGGTTGTTGAAATATTTTTAGTATTTAACTACAGGGTTTGTGAAATAAAACATATATAATACGCTATATCTTTACTTATAAATCTTTACATATAAAATATAGTATTTATCTTACAAATTATAATGATGATAGTTTTGTTTCACTTCTTTCTCGTATTCGCAATGACTTCTTGCAGAGAGTGTTTGCTGCGCGGGATTTTTCTTCATCTTCGGAGTAACTAGGTGTTCTAAGTGAGTTACCTTTGAAGCCGCGGTACTTGTTTATGTGAGATTCGAGAATTTCAAAAAGCCTTTCAAAAAACGAAAAATCGTCAAATCTTTCTAGGAATAGGATGACAAATGTTTTTAGTGTCGTCTCATTGCTATTCCTGAGAAGGTGTTCGAAAAGCTCCTCCCGTCGCCGACAACAATAAAATAACTCATCACACTCTTCTTTTCGTTCTTCAATCGATGACTTTTCCATTCGAGAAACGGAGGGAAATTTGTTATCCTCTGGACACGTAAGAAATCTTTGCTTTTTTATAACTTCTGGCGAATCTTCGAAGTTAGGTCTTTTGCGTTTCAATGTTCGATTCGTTATACTATCTGCCGTTTTAATCCGCCATTTGATGAGGTGTTCTCCGTTAGCGCCGGTCAAATTTATTACCAAGTCTACTAAGTTGTTGCATTTGATTTTATCTTGAAACGTTATTTTAGGGAATTTAAAACGATCTTCTATCGGAAATTTGTATTTTTTATTTTTAAAATTCTCTTTTTCCATAAAGCTATCAAAATTCAGCTCGAGACGCGCGACTGAAGAGGAAAGGCCCACGATTTTAAAAATCTCCCCAACATCGACATTCCTCCGATGCAAAAAGAGCTTTAAATTTTCTACCCTTGTGGTTCTTGTAAAAATATCAATCGAGCCTTGGTGATAATCTATTTCGAGTTCTCGCAACTTCTTAAAGGTAGACGTAGAAGAGTCTCTCCCAAATCTTCGATCTCTTAGTAAAGTATTCCTTCCCCTAATTTCTAACCTCGTTAAATTGGGAAATGTTTCAATTATTAGAGGATAACGCACGTAAATTTTTTCTCTCCTGTTTAAGTTTTTCAGAATAATTTTTAACTCGTGGACGTTTTTAAATTCAAAACATTCAGGAAAAAACTCTAAATTCTGCTCAAATATTTCGTTAAAATCGTTAATATCGTTGATTCGTAATTCGAGATATCCGCTATTGTCCTGTACTTTCCTGTGTAATTTTTCTCTAAAACTTTTTAAGTCCCAAGACCAGATAATATTTCGATGAATGAAGGTGCGATCGTCATTATAGTTGGGTAAGAATATGGAGGGTTTTTCAACGAAATTAGTTAAATACGTTAAAACAAACTGAATGAATTTAAAAGACAAACTAGACAATATAGGAATCTCGATAACATCTATATCTTGATCCATAAATTCACAAAACAAAACATCAAACGTGTCAAAGTCGGTAATTATTTCAAATGGTGGTGGTGGTGGTACATAATCAGAGGTGCGATCCTTCAAGGATTTAAACGTCCATTCGATAATTCTTCTATTTTCCACTTCAACGGCTACAACGAGAGTTTTTGGTAAAACAAACGATGAAATATCCTTGGGAAATTTCTTTTTCAATTTCTTCAACGAGGGGTAAGCGGGAAACAAGCCTTCCATCGTCGAAAAATTTAAAATTATTTCTACCGTCGTTTCAATCCCGGCCTTATTAAGCAAGCGAATTATGTATTCTACGTCGATGATTGCGGGATTATGGTAGCCGTTTAAATATATGCGGATTTTGTTTATTGGATGATGTAAGGGCAATAATAGTTTACGCACGGTATCATAGTGCGCGATATATTGATAATCCGTAACTATTTCCTGTAGCAGGAGTAGTTTCGATCGTTCGTCTAGCGCTTTTTTAAAACCGAATATCAGGAATCCATCTCCGTCAATTTCTCTCTCATTTTTGCAACTTTTTTTTCCGCAACTATGGTCATTATCATCGTTGAAAGTATTACATCGACATTTTATTTCAAAGTCGATTAATTTTGGAAAAGCTTTCATGACGTCAATTATATTCACTCGTTCATTGCCGTTAGTGGTAATTATTTTTAACGAGCTTATTTTAAATAACGGTTCCATTTCCCGCATGGTTTCATCGAAATTTAAACAATCGTTTATAGTTAATATTAAGGTATTCAGATACGTGTACGCGCTATTCAGCTTGGCCAGAAAACTTGCTCCGTATTCGGCGGTAAAATCATCCGGGATAGATAATGCTACGGCCTTAGGAATCCCATACTCGGAATTATTATAGGGCGTTTTCAGTACGCGTTGAAGCGAGATTGTGAGAAGGGACGGTTCGTTCCTTATTTCCGAGAGCGTTAAAAACTTATCAAAGTCAAGAAGGTTCATATCGATGAGAAAATTTCTTTGTAGATGATAGATCTCAAAAGTTTCGTTGTGAAAAACACATGAAAGATTGAATACATCTTCCAAATTGAGTAAGTCGTAAATTTGCTGCTTCGTTAGATCTGGTATTGTACCCAAAGACATTTTTTATTTCGGGAAAAAAAATATACAAAAGCGCTAGGGATTTAAAAGAACGCCGTTGGGTGTTCTTTTTAATATCAGCGCGTTGCTATTGAATTAGTTCGAGGCAGCGGGAATAAGTGAGTTCTTACGCGTGACGTGCCACTATTTATAGATAAATTTTGAAGACGTAGTAAATTTTGGAAAAATAATTAGTTTTTTACTTTATGTACCAAAATGAAAACAAATTAATATTTCTCTTTAAATTGAGTGAAATAAAACACATAATACGCTTTATTTTTATTATAAAAATAAACTCCAATCTTTCTTCTATATATCTGTGAAAATATTTTTGTTTCACCTCTTTCTCTTATTCGTAATGACTTCGGGCGACGAGTTTTCGCTGCGCGGAATTTTTCTTCATCCTCGAAGTAATTAGGCGTTCTAAGTGAAATATTTTTAAAGCCACGGTACTTGTTTACGTGAAATTCGAGAATTTGAAAAACGCTTTCGAAAAATGAAAAATCGTCAAATTTTTCTAGGAAGAGGATGACAAACGTTTTTAATGTCGTTTCATTACTATTCCTGAGAAGATGCTCGAAAAGCTCCTCCCGTCGCTGACAACAATAAAAAAATTCCTCCCACTCTTCTTTTCGTTCTTCAATTGATGGTTCATTCACTCGAGAAACGGAGGAGGAGGCGCCTTTGCTATCCTCTGGGCGCACGAGAAATCGGTGCTTTTTTACGATTTCTAACGAATCTTCAAAGATGGGTCTTTTTCGTTTCAAAGTTCTATGCATTTTACTAGATGCCGTTTTAATCCGCCATTTGATGAGACGTTCTCCGTTAGTACCCGTCAAATTTATTATCATGTCTACTAAATTAGTGCATTTGAGTAAATCTCGACGGAACATTTCGAGACCATCTTCTATCGAAAATTTGCATTTTTTTTTATTTTTCAAATTGTCTTTATCCAAAAAGCTATCAAAATTAAGCTCGAGGTGCGTGAGCGAAGGGGAAAGGTCCACAAGGTTACAAATATCCCTAACATAGACATTTCCTGGATGCAAAAAAAACTTTATTTTTTGTACCCATTTGGTTCTCATTAAAATATCATACGAGCCATGGTAATAATCTATTTCGAGTTCTCGCAGCTTCTTAAAGGTAAATCTATTAAAATCACCCCAAGGTTTTCTATCTCTTAGTAAAATATTTCTTCCCCTAATTTCTAACTTGGTTAAATTGGGAAATGTTTCAATAATTAGGCGATAGTGCATGTAAAGAACTTTCCCCTTATTTAAGTTTTGCGGAATAATTTTTAACTCGTGAACGTTTATAAATTCAAAACACGCGGGAAAAGAATACATGTTTTTATAAAGTATTAAGTTAAAATCGTTCATATCGTTGATTCGTAATTCGAGATATCCGCTATTGTCCTGTACTTTCCCGTGTAATTTTTCTCTAAAAGATTTTAAGTCCCAAGACCGGATAATATTTTGATGAATGAAGGTGCGATCGTCATTATAGTTGGGTAAGAACATGGAGGGTTTTTCAACGAAATTCGTTAAATACTTTAAAACAAACTTAATGAATTTGAAAGACAAATTGGACAATATGGGTATTTCAATCTTATTTGTGTCACTAGCGATAAATTTATCAAATAAGTTATGCAACGTGTCAAAATCGGTAATAATCCGAAATGGTGGCGGCGGTGGTTTATTTTCGCAGCTTCGATCCTTCAATGATTTAAATGTCCATTCAAAAATTCTTTTATTTTCAACTTCAACGGCTACAGCGAGAGTTTTTGGTAAAACGAACGACGAAATGTCCTTTGGAAATTTCCTTTTTAGTTTCTTCAACGACGGGTAAGCTGGGAACAATCCTTCTATAGTCGAAAAATTTAAAACGATCTCTACTATCGTTTCAATGTCGGTCTTATTAAGCAAGCGAATTATGTATTCAACGTCGATGATTGCGGGATTATGGTAACCGTTTAAAAGTATGCAGATTTTGTTTATCGAATGATGTAAGGGCGATAATAATTTATGCACGGTGTCATCGTGCACGATGTATTGATAATCCGTCACTATTTCCTGCAGCAGAAGTAGTTTCGATCGTTCGTCTTGCTTTTTTTTAAAACTGAATATCAAGAACCCATCACCGCCATTTACTCTCTTGATTTCGCACCTTTTTTTCCCGGCACAATCGTTGTCACTATTACAATCATTGTTGCTGAAAGTACCGCATCGACATTTTATCGCAAAGTCGATTAAATTAGGAAAAGCTTTTGCCACGTCGATGATATTCACTCGTTCATTACCGTCAGTCGTGATTATGGATAAATTGTCAATTTTCGATAACGGTTCCATTTCCCGCATCGTTTTATTGAAAGTCAAACCATCGTTTATAGTTAATATTAAGGTATTCAGATACGCGTATGAGCTATTCATCTTGGCCAGAAAAGTAGCCCAGTATTCGGCAGTAAAATCGGCCGGGATGGTTAACGCTATGGCGCTAGGAATCTCAAACTCTGAATTATTATAGGGCGTTTGCAGTACGCGTCCAAGAGAGGTTGTGAAAAGGCTCGGATCCTTCTTTATTTCCGAAAACGTTAAAAACTTATCCAGGTCGAGAACGTTTCCATCGATGAGAAAATTTCTTTGGAGGTGATAGATCTCAAATGTTTCTTGATGAAAAATAGATGAAAAGTGAAAAACGGATGAAAGATTGAACAAATCTTCGAAATCGAGGAGGTCGTAAATTTTCTGCTTCGTTAGAGTCGGTAATGTACCCAGAGACATTGTTTTGGAAAAAATTAATATACGCGAGCGCGAGAGGCTGAAAAGAACGCTCTGGATGTTCTTTACTATGGCGGCGCTTCGTTATTGAATTAGTTCGAAGCGTCGGTAATAAATGAGTTCTCACACGCGACGGGCCACTATTTATATAGATAAATTTTGAAGACGTTGTAAAATTTTGAAAAAATTATGTGCACAAATAAAATATATTTAAAATGAAATAGAGATTCCGTTTTGCTTCAAGGTCAAAAAAATCCCGTTTATAATGAAAAATATTTTGTAGGGGCTACTAAGATAAATAAAAAAATTTAACATTTTTAAATATAAACTTTTGAAAGAGTTGTTGGAAAAGCAAGAATTCGTTAGTTCTTTTATAAAAAAAAATAAATTAATTTCTTTTTAAGGTGAGTGAAAGAAAACACGTAATACGCTATATTTTTTACTTATAAAATAAATTATTTAATTTAATATCTTACAAATTATTATTATGATGATGATGACGATGATGATGATGATGTAGATTTTGTTTCACCTCTTTCTCGTATTCGTAATGACTTCCTGCGACAAATGTTCGCTGCGCGGGATTTTTCTTTATCCTCGGAGTAATTAGGCGTTCTAAGTGAAACACCTTCAAAGCCGCGGTATTTGTTTACGTGAAATTCGAGAATTTGGAAAAGCCTTTCAAAAAATGAAATATCGTTAAATTTTTCTAGGTTGAGAATGACAAACGTTTTTAATGTCGTCTCATTACTATTCCTGAGAAGATGCTCGAAAAGCTCCTCCCGTCGCTGACAACAATAAAAAAATTCCTCCCACTCTTCTTTTCGTTCTTCAATTGATGGTTCATTCACTCGAGAAACGGAGGAGGAGGCGCCTTTGTTATCCTCTGGGCGCACGAGAAATCTGTGCTTTTTTACGATTTCTAACGAATCTTCAGACATGGGTCTTTTTCGTTTCAAAGTTCTATGCATTTTACTAGATGCCGTTTTAATCCGCCATTTGATGACACGTTCTCCGTTAGTACCCGTCAAATTTATTATCATGTCTACTAAATTAGTGCATTTGAGTAAATCTCGACGGAACATTTCGAGACCATCTTCTATCGAAAATTTGCATTTTTTTTTATTTTTCAAATTATCTTTATCCAAAAAACTATCAAAATTCAGCTCGAGGCGTGCGAGCAAAGGGGAAAGGTACACAAGGTTACAAATATCCCTAGCATCGACATTTCCCGGGTGCAAAAAAAACTTTATTTTTTGTACCCATTTGGTTCTGAATAAAATATCACACGAGCAATTATAATGATCTATTTCGAGTTCTCGCAGCTTCTTAAATTTAAACCTATCAAAGTCATCCCAAAGTTTTCTATCTCTTAGTAAAATATTTCTTCCCCTAATTTCTAACTTGGTTAAATTGGGAAATGTTTCAATAATTAGGGGATAGTCCATGTCAATAATTTTATTCTTATTTAAGTTTTTCAGAATAATTTTTAACTCGTGGACGTTTTTAAATTCAAAACATTCAGGAAAAAACTCTAAATTTTGCTCAAATATTTCGTTAAAATCGTTCATATCGTTGACTGGTAATTCGAGATATCCGCTATTGTCCTGTACTTTCCTGTGTAATTTTTCTCTAAAACTTTTTAAGTCCCAAGACCAGATAATATTTCCATAAACGAAGGTGCGATCATCATTATAGTCGGGTAAGAATATGGAGTCTTTTTCAACGAAATTAGTTAAATACGTTAAAACAAACTTAATGAATTTGAAAGACAAATTGGACAATATGGGTATTTCAATCTTATATATGTCACTAGCGATAAATTTATCAAAAAAACTATGCAACGTGTCAAAATCGGTAATTATCCGAAATGGTGGCGGCGATATTCGCAGCTGCGATCTTTCAATGATTTAAATGTCCATTCAATTCTTTATTATAACTTCAACGCTACACGAGGTTTTGGTAAAACGAACGAACCGAATATCCTTTTTAAATTTTCTTTTGAGTTTACATAAAAGTGTAAGCGGGAAACAATCCTTCTATAGTCGAAAAAATTTAAAACAATCTCACTATCGTTTCAATGCCAGTACTTATTAGCAAGCGAATTTAGATTCGACGTCCGATGATTGACGGTTATGTAAGCCGGTTTTAAAATTGCGATTTTGTTAATCGAATGATGTAAGGCGATAATATTTCGCACGTGTCATCGTGCACAATGATGATAATCGTACTATTCTGCAGCAGAAAAGTAGTTTCATCTTCGTCTTGCTTTTTTAAAACTGAATATCAGATCCCATTCGCCCTTACTCTTTTGATTTGCACCTTTTTTCCAGACCATCAACGTTTCACCTTACGATTCATCGTTGTGGAAAAGGACCGATCGACATTTTATCGCAAGGGATTTAAATAGGAAAGTTTTGCTAGCGTCGAAATATCACTCGTTATTACTGTCAATCTTGATTATGGCAATAGTGTTAATTTTCGTATAAATGTTCCATTTCCCGCATTCTTTTATTGAAGTCAAACCATCGTTTTATAGTTAATGATAAGGTATTCAGATAAGCGTATGAACATTTTCATTTGGTCAGAAAGAGATAGCAATATTCGCAAGTAAAATCACCGATGGTTAACGCTATGCAAGCTGGGGATAAACAACAAGAAAGATTCTCATTTTAAAACCTAAAACACAAAACACAATCTCATACTCTAAATTATATATGGGCGATGCAGACGCGTCAAGCAGAGGTTTGATAAAGCTCGATCTCGTTAATTTTACGAAAAGTAAAAATTATTCGGTCGAGACGTTTCCATACCCGATGAGAAAATTCTATTGAGAGTGATATGATCTCAATGTTTCTGTATGAAAATAGATGAAAGTGAAAACGAATGAAAAGAACCACAACTTGAAATCAAGGGTATGTTAAATTCTGCTTCTTAGAGTCGCAATGTACCAAGACATTGTTTGGAAAATAATAACGCGAGCGCGAGAGTTTAAAAAGACGCTCCCGATTTCTTACATAATAGCAGGTCCTGTCGCATATAATTGGTTCAAAGCGTCGGAATATAATGAGCTCTCACGCGCACGGGCCACTATTTAAAACCACAATTGAGATAGGTAATTTTGAAAAATAATTATAAATAATTATTTATATTCATTTAATAGAAGAATAGAGATTTTTATTTTACTTTCGTAATTTAACTTTTTAACATTATATACGAAATTACCAAAAAAAAATCTTAGTTTCTGTAACGAATCCAACAAAATATAGAATTAAATCTAGTTTAGATAAAAGAAAATGAAAAAAAATCGTTTATATAAATTATATATATATTAATATAAAATATATATATATTAATTTATATGTTATTTAAAAATCTTTTCAAATTAATTTTTGAAATTCAATCCGAATTAATTTTTCCCAATTAACCTAGACAATTGTAGTCCATAGTATTTAAATTTACGGAGAGACTCGGGTGTTGTACTACTGTCCAAAACCAATTTAAGCTGACGAAACTTTGTCGGTTGGAGCGATCCGGTAATGACTTTCGCCGGCCGATTTCTCGTGGCATATCATCAAATTTTCAAACGATAAGCTTATTTATCGATACCACTCGATTCCAATGCCTTCAGCAGCCTTTTCTGTTCTCGAAGAAAAATTGGCGTAGTCCGAGGAGGAGTATTATTCGCAATGCTCGTTTTCTTACATTCATTGTTATCCTATTTCGAAGAGTCGAGGCGATATTACTTTCTTAAGCGCTTTATTCATTTGTTATTTAATGGGTCTGGAAATTTTAATAATAACTCGTTACCGTTACCAAGAAAAGGTTTGATTCGTCTTCACCCAAGAATTTGGCAATTTTGAAACGAAGCTCTCGCTTCATTTCATACGTAAGAATATAACAAAAGAGGATCCCTCTTTGGTATAAACTAAACGACAAAGAAAACTCCAACGTGATTTTTGCCCTTAAAAAGGTCTTCTATCCTGATATTTTTTAATATCTTTTCAAAGTGGCAATCTCGCGACGACGAAAGTAATTCTATAAAATTATATCCGTTGAACAATATTACATCGTTATGTGGCCTCATATTGTCCTCATTATTGTGATAATGTGCTCGAATTGTTGAAAGACAATTTGACGGAATGCGTACGATGCTTATATTCCAACTTTATATTATACTATTAAAATATATTTAAATTGAATATATAATAATAGATTTATTTGCAAAAAAAATAGCTAATCACGTAATATAATATATTATAAATAATAAAAATTTTTATTAAAAAATTTATTAAAAATTGTAATCACTTTATTTCAATCAAAACTATTGACGACTCTTAGTTTCTCGAAAGATAGCGCGAGTAAAAGATCGGTTAAATGGTGATGAGCTATATATCAACCTTTTCCGTTCCCGCGATATTTAGCAATAACTCAGCAGCACGGCAATCACGCACTGCACCGACGAGAACATTTTTCATAGAGGGTCTAAAAAGGGGGCGGGATAAAATTTTAATTACCCTCGCGCAATGGTTAAAAACAGTGCTTCCACCATCTGATCATCAGTCTCGTTCAGGGACGCGAAGAGAGGTGCCGATGTGAGAACTTTCACTCGGCCTTTTCTACTATTTAAATATATAGGTTATTAACCTTTTTTTGTTTTTTTTATTATCCAAAATTTGTTTTTATTGCCATAAGCATTATGAATAATATAACTAATAATAATAATAAATAATAATAATATAATAATACAATAATAATACATTAATATATAATATAAATATAATAATAAATATAATAATAATATAAAAACGTTAATCAGAATGCATTGGTGAAGGAAAGGTGTTTGGTAATACACCTTTTCGAAATACCAAGGGCCTCAACTTTTGTAACATTTAGAGACCTCGATAAAACGAAGAAAATATTGTAAAGTTTCCCATCTCAATATATTCACACCACTTCATTGATATTGAGAATAAGTCATCATAAAAAAAGGTGAGATACTGTATTTATGTGGAATTCAAGCGTCTAGGGAAAGAATTTATATTCCAGAGTAAAATATAAGCCTGTCACTATAAAATACATAGTAATAGATGTTCTGCATCATTTAAAAATCAAAATTCGAATCGACAAAACAATCCCAGCATAAGCGAAAATTTCTACGAGCGTTTTAAAATTTGAACGATCTTTAAAATGTGACCGCCGAGTTGTTTGCCTAGTTATAAAGATGTGATGAAAACACTTAGCTATATATCACTCAAATATACAACCGGTTAAAGTTGAAAACACGTAGGTTGCAAATACTTACGAAGACTTTGAAGACAAGGTAAAGATCTTCGATCAAATATGGAAATATCCAAAAGAGGGAAAAAGAAAATTGACACCACATGATTGTGTTTCCTAAATAATAACAAAAAGAAAATTAAATTATAATTGCTATGACAGTTTATATGAAGTTGGTTCTATGATTACAGAGCGAAGAGTTTCTTTTCTGCGAATAAATGTGAAGGTCGGTTAATCGACCAATGAAACTTCTAAGGTGTTTGCCCGAAGGGAATTATAATAACTATACTATAAAAAACTTCAGACGGTTACAATTCTCCATTTAGGGAAAAATACACACTTCGCTAATCTAACAACCAGAGACAGAAGGATAGCTTTTTTTACATCACACGACGTAAAAAATAATGACAGTAGATGAAGAATTGATCTCTTTCGGAATCGACAATAGATAGTGTGGATATAGAGAAAACGGAAGACTTTTCCAAAATTGATCTCAACAGCGGCGAAGAGGAAAATATGTCACTCGAAACATACCAAGATTAGAAGCACAAAACAAAACGAAGACCAAAAAAATCTGAACATAAAATATAATTTTGTTCATAGTACCTATGTTCATTTTATTTGATTATAACCATTGTTCTTTAAGTTCATTTAGGTGACTTCCTCACGGGATTAGACCTTATAAATATTATATAATATTAATAATATATATATATATATATATATATATATAATTATATATATATATACTATAATATATATAATATATAATACTTAATATATATTATATTAATATTTATATATTATAAGTATATTAAATATATTTATATATTATATAATAATATATATTAATATATATATATTATAAATTATTAGAATTCGGATGTCCTTCTATATGGAGTAGGTGATGGAACTGAAGTCGGATTAGAAGCAGGTGAACTTATCCTCGTGTGTATAGAGGGCTTAACAACCACTAAATGAAGTGACGTATCAAAATAATGACGAATCTTCATGCCGAGGATTCAATACGAGAGCGTTAAAAAAAATTACTTGATGAGCTCCACATATTGAGGCGTCGATTCCAATATTGACCATGCTCAAATTCCTCATTTTCGAAAGAATAGAAGAGGATTTTATTAGAAAACCAAGTAATTTCGCTGAAGTTCTTTGTTTAGCAAGTTATTTTAATATATCTCGCTTAACAAATAATTTAGTCATGCACGCGCGAGATTACATCAACACAAACAACGGTGTTTTCTTTTTTTGCCTAGGCGAAAAATTTTTCATTTCTGATTTGCAAAAAATGTCCCTAGATTTTGTAGTTCGCAACTACACATCCATGGATAATTTAAGAATTTTGATTTCTCTTTTTCCAGAGTACGACCAAAAAATCCATTTTTATTACCAAACTAAATTTGAAGAAAACATATCACATGGTGAAAAAAAAAATTCGAGATGGGTTGAAGATATATTTGAAAATTCCATTACTCGCCGAAAGCCATTTAATTCAAAACTATTGCCACAGAAATCATTTTCATAAATGTACATTCGTGTATAATATTATACACGCACCTAATGTTTTATCCTAAATATATAATAATATAATTTTTGTATTTATTTAAGTAGATGCTTTAAAAGATTTTTATATGTATTTAAATTAAATAAATAATTGTTTTAAAATATATATTTTTTTTACCACTTGTCTCGCAAACTCGCCTCGAGTTCTGCTAAAAAAGCAGGTTTGTGTCTCTCGTAAAACGAATACCACCTTCTCGGAGGATGGTACCATTTATAAAGACATTCGCAAAAACGGAAACATTGGCAAGGATGCAATTACTCTTTCAGTTCCTCACCCTCTGCGGATAAAAATAAGAACGCTTGATAAAAAAAATAATTTTAATCTACTACAAAAAAAAAGCAGAAACGACTAAAATTGCTTACCATCGTCTTCGGGATCACCATCGCTATCCATTTCGATCGATTGGCGTTGATCGACTGTCTCTGCAAAGCCGTTCTCCAACCTAATGAGTTTTTGTTTGCCATTTAGCCCCTCTTGGCACTCCCTGTTCAATAGTTTCCTCTTCCTTTTATTACCCCAATCAGCTTTTTTAGTGTCCCTAACCATTTCCCTATTATTCGTCTTCGATGGCTCGCTGCAATATCCTTCTTCTTCTTCTTCTTCTTCTTGTTCTTCTTGCGTCTTGGCTGTCGAAGAACATCCGTTTATCGATTCGAGAGCATCACCTCTTTTTAAAAAATTTTCAATATATCCATCATTTTCCATTTTGCCACGGCGATGACTCGTAAAGTTTCTCGATTTGTTTCGTTTTGGTCTCTTAAATATTATTCCTCGCGAGCGATTAATTTAAAACCCATAAAATTTAAATAAATATATAAAAAATTAACATATAATTTTAAATTTTTTTATAATGTATAAAATTGAGTATTTGACAGGAAAAAATGCGGCTTCTTCTTCGCTCGTGACAGTATTCAAATAGTCGTAAATCTTCGAGTTTGGCTTCAATAAATAAATATCGTTCATAAATCAACGTGGACGAAGGGGATGAGCGATTTAATGGAATTATCGATGGAACAATTTTCTGCCACCAGAATGAGCGACGAGAGTTTACATTCTCTCGTGAAAATTTTGGGAATGTCCGAAGAAGCCCGAAAAAAGACCGTAACGTATCTTAAAACGAAATGCGTAGAAGGAAATGGTCGAGTAAACTTCCGAAATCTGCTCGTGGGCAATTCGTTTTATTTTTTCGACGAAAATTACGCAGTTGAAGATTATTTGGTCGCGATTAAAAACGTTTTAAAGGAAGAATCTGACGAAACCGTGACGTCCGTAGAGCTGCCGATTCTTCGCTATTCGGAGTCCAAAACCTCGGCGTACATTTTAATCTTCGAACGCCTAAAAATCGGCTACCCGAAGTTGAAATCGGTAACGATAATCATCGAAGACTATCAATACGCAAACCTGATTTTTTCCGTTTCTATCAACGTTTGTTTCCCGAAAATAGAGCGCTTAAAAATTCTTAAAGATGACTTAACCAACACTCGTGATCAAAGCGAGTTTTATCCCTTCGTCGAAAGCGTTATGGACATCAACGATATCGCCGCCCGCTTTCCTAACGTCCAAAAATTGGATTTGGAAGGATTGAACGTAATGTTCGAAAATTCGAGGAAGCCGTTGAGATTTCCACCCCTCCACAGCAAATTCTCGAAGGTAAAAGATCTGGCAATACGGTTTACCGATAAGAAATCCTTCGAAAAACTTTTAGAAGTAACGCCCAGCCTGGAAACTCTCCGATTAACATTTTTTGACGCGGATTTTTCCATTCTGCGCAGTAAGAATTTACGTTTCTTGGAGTCGTCGGAGATGAAACACTTGATAATCTCCGTTATTTATCGAGACCCCTCGGCCGCCGCCGCGATCGAAAAACCCGTTATTCAAAAAATGAAGAACGCGTTTCAAGAAAGCACGAAAGATTTTGACCGCACGGCGATTTCGTTATTTAGAAATCTTCAAACCTTTTCGCTCGTGGCTCGAAAGCATCAAAAAGAGGAGGCGCTCCAATTATCCTTCACGAGGGTATCGGGAAATGAAAGAGGAATAATAGAAAAACAAGAAGAAGGGGGTGATGGATGCCTCGTCGCCTTTAATTTTGACGAGTTAATGCGTCGACGCGAGAACTTCGAAACGAGCGAGATCATAGACGATATCGTGGGGGGTTCAAAAAACGAAAAAGGTTTCAAATTTGAAGTAAGTGGTTTTGACTGCAAAATGATGGATTCTATTTTGAGTTTTTTTCATTACTGGAATTGGTTAAAAGGAATTTGAAAATCGTAAAAGTAATAATAATAATAATAATGTATCGACGGGCTGCGCTAAAGATATCCTCTTTTTTTAAGCCTCTAATATTATTAAAATTTCAATATGTCGTTCGGAAACTCGTATACCTGTTTGCTTTTTTTTATTTTTATTTAAATATGTCGTGTATGGGATTTTTGAAATAAAAAACTTTGCTCGTTAAACGTTTTTAATTAACCTCAGAAAAAGTGTTTTTCTAAAAAAAAAACTTTATTATTTAGTTATAAATAGATTGAAAATAAAAATTATTCGTTTTTTTACCATTAAAAGAAAAACTTTTATTTCGCTTCCGATCCCAATAATTTTTTTGATTTATAACTGTAAAAAAATAGAATTTTATCCACCGGATTTCGTATATTTTTTAAAATACTGAGATTGCATTGGCTAACGAGAATATCACAAAAATCTTCAAAATGATAATTTGTGCTTGAAAATATCTCTAGCATACAATTAAGCACGAAGGCTTCTCCGACGTTCCCAAATTTTAAGAGTTGATCGAACACGTTGCTTTTTTTCTCGGCCGTATACAGCTTTCTTTTGAATTTTTTTGCGAGAATGCAATTTCTAGTCGTTGGGATCAGCCACACTACCGGCACTATGAAGAAAGAGTAAAGGAAGGTTAGCGTTATTAAAATTATCAACCAATACCAAATGAGCAAAAACATTTTTTCGTAAAGCTCCATTAACGTTAA
>JABUQX010015998.1:7500-20065 GCA_015478945.1 Trachelipus rathkii | reverse complement strand
GGTATGCATGGAGGCTTTGCTCTTGCAAAGACCCGAACCACAGGACGACTGATTTTAACCCATGGCATGGGCAATGGCGCGTGTGCTGGTCGACGGGTCGGCGACTCTCTCAAAAACCTCTTCTTCAAACGCAGAGTCCTCGTATTACGCGGTCTTCCACAAATGCACCGAGGACGAAGGTTACAATCATCTCGAAGCGCTGAATGAAGGGACGCGAGCAAACCAATGTTGAAGTTGGAGGGTGATTTCTGTTGGGAAAACCGTTCCGTACATGAGAGTCGCTCTTCGTCCATTTCTTCGCCGCACTCGAACACATTATCATGTCGGTTAAACTCGAGAAGAGTGTAGGTGATCACTTCGTAATCGGATGCCTAACTTGTGAACTCCAAATCAACGTGATTGGGCAAGTATAAAGGATATTCCCGTTTATTTCCGAAGCACATTAAGCGAAACACATGTACCACGCACAAACACATTATAAATTGAGTAACCTAAATCGCCGGCAACTACATAGAGCGAGTCACACAACATAACTAGTTGTACACTTCAATCATCCGTAACTTTTGAAACGAAGGTTATAGCTCAGCGAATCAGGTATTTACAATAAATAGTCTCCTTGTACGTTTGCTCCTATCAGCCTCCGAGTTTGTCGCAGAGAGTTTTTAATCACCCTATATATATATGATATATATATATATATATGTATATATGATATATTTAAATATTATATTATATATATATATAAGTAATATATATATTATATTAATTAATATGTATATTATATTAAGTATATTATAAGTTGTCACACCACTCACGGGCAGAGCTTCCATCAAGGAGCGGTGTGACATTTAGCTACGCCTCAAGAATCAACAACTACTAGGTATAATTAGTTCGCTAGATGAGCACAGAATTCTTGCAGGCTTGGTGAAGTGGGGAAATTTAAATTCAGGCGAGGATTGATAACAAGAGAAGAAAGAGGAGTTCCTACAGATACAGTATGTGGCGAGGAAAGAAGAAGCACGTGCAGCGAACTAGCCTGATTTGTTACCTTACCATCAACACATAAACGTCTACTAGGTCCCATCCAGCACCCCTAAATTCTTAACGAGGGCGACGCTTTAAAGAATGTGGATTGTTTGACGCGACGTGAATAAGCTCCCTCGAGCACTCGCGACTGCATATATTATGTTCGGTGTAAGTACTGCGGGAGCCTGGTTAGGTGGAGAGGTTTTTCACAACCGCGTGTACCCTAAAATCAGAAAAAAGAGCAAAGAGCACACACACCAACTATCCGACCCCGTGTCGGACAAACGCAAGCTTATAGCCAGGTGATCAAAGGAAACCATGGCATATATCCAGGCTACCGAAACCATGAATTTATAAGCCGTCTTGGGACTTACATCGCATCCTGACCCTGATCCCAACCAAGCGTAGTTTCCGGGTGACTAAACCAAACGAGAGCCCCACGCTCACCCCCAAGATGATCATGAGAGCAGTACTCGCGAAACAAAGGCGGATGAGCCCAGCACACTTGAATAGCTGAATGCAACTGAGAAGAGAAAAAAGATCTCGCACAATCTAACAGAACACTTCCCAGTTTCTTTGATGCCGCTATAGCAACCGTTAGTGATGTGAGGCTTCCAAGACATTTTTTGTTTATGTTACGGGCAAGGATGTTTATATGTAAACAGGAGGACGATGAGAACCCGTCGAAGAGATAGAAGTTGGAAGGTCCTTGAGAGGAACAATTTGTAGAAGTGAGTTTTCACCACCGAATTGCAATTCCACAAGGTTCATTACGATCCCACCAGGAAATCTAACGCCAGGACAGCGAGAAGTAGAATACCGAATAATGAATGTTAAGGACAAATGAAGGCGTAATTACTGAATGTAAATCAAGACAGCCGAGAGCAGCAATGACAATGAGCATTGAAGAATGGGTACAGGTCGAAGTCATCGGCATATGAGTGAATATAGATTACGATATGCAGGCGTACTGACGAAGACTCATTACAATGAAAAGTCCACGAAGTAACAGTACGAGAGAATAGAACAGAACCCTGAGGAACACCAACCACTATATGACAGAAAAACGCAAAGAAGAAGCTTCTGACCGCGCCCACATCAACACCCAACAGCCCAGATAATTGAGCAGAGTTTGAGACGAAAACTTAAACACTGATAATACACGTCAAATTATATAGATAACCAAAGATGGGGACTGAGAATGCAGCAGTGCACTGACGTCCGCCAGTACCCAGCTATATACCATTAGTAATACTGGCATACAAAAGATTAGGAACATTATAATACGCAATATAACCGTGCGACACATCAGGGTAGTGACTACATCAATACTAAAGTCAAATGATATATATAAATCAGACTATATACCCTACTATACATATGATATAAATACTATATAATATATAAGTATATAGCATGCACCGAGGTGGGGAAGTAAAAGTTATAAAATATAATATCGTATACTATAGTAACAGTATAGTTATTGTTTTTTTATTTTCTTTTTCTGCTGTCGTTGTCTGCGCGCTAGGCCCACCTAGGCCCCCTCATATTCGCCACCCTAGCATTTGCCTAGTTTGAGTCCTAGCGGTTAAGAGGGCTCTGGTGTTGTTAGAAGGCTTCTGAATGGAATCAAAAGTATGTGTTTATAGTGATGGGTGTGTAAGATGAAATGGAGTTGAAAGTGAATTTTTTAATATTAATAGTGTGTTATTATCTCCTTGGATATTTAATTTAGTATATGGATGGGGTTTTGAAAGAATTAAAGAAGGGGGGGGTAGGGTAAGGTGTTAGACTGATGGAGAATGGAATAGAATATAGAGTGCCCTGTTTATTGTACGCTGATGATTTGGTTTTGTGTGTCGAATCTTAGGAAATTTTGAGAGGAATGGTAGAGGGATTTGGTAGAGTGTAATAGTAGGGGTTTGAAATTAAATGCAGATAAGAGTAAAGTGATGGTAGTTGGTGAGGAGAGTCCGCGGTGTAAAATCATGTTGAATGGTGAGCATTTGTAACAAGTAACGGAGTTAAATATTTAGGCTTATGTTAGATGAAAATGGATCGGATGATGTAGAGTGTAAAAGGTAAATTGAAGATGGGAGGAAGGTGGCTTGTGCAATTAAATCCTTGGTGGATGTAAAGGGACTAAGTCTTAAGTGCGATAGGGTTCTGTATTAGAATATGTTGTTTCCAGTGTTAATTTATAGTAGTGAAACTATGGTGTGGAATAAAAGATATAGATCTAGGTACAATTTGTTCAGATGGATAATTTTAGGGGTGTGTTAGGTGTGAGAAGAATTGATGAAATAAAGAGTGAACGTGTCAGGGAGTTGCGTGGTGTGAAGAAAGTCATAAATAAGAGAGCAAGAAAGAGCGCATTAAGATGGTTTGGTGATACGGAAAGAATGGGATAGTCGGTTGGTGTGTGTGCTGAGAATCGACCTGCTAGGAGACTGCATAAAAGGTGAACTGAATCAGTAAAGGAGTCTGAAGGAAAGGAAAGTGAGTTTGGCAGAGGCGAGAAAAAATTTTCATAATACGAGCGAATGGCGTTTTTTTGTGAGGGAATATGGGAGTGAGCCTCTCATGGGAACGAATTCATAGTAATGCATGATGATTCAATAGTGAGGGTCGTCGTGGTATGTGAAGCTCTAGGGTGAATTTTTGGCTGCGATGGTCTAGCCACGTAAGCGTTGATAGAGAAAGGTTGTGGGGGGACTTTAATTTTCTAACTTAGTCATGCTCTTGTGCTTAACTATTCCATTTTCGCTACACACCATACTACCATCTATTGGAAGTGAAGAGATGATAGAAAAGGAAAGATATATTTTGAATTTATATAGTATTAATGTAGTAATAATGTTTTTATGTGCTAATTTATTCGTTTTTAAATTTCCGGTATCACTTATTTAACTTGTCTATTTGAAGCATAATATTCTTTGGCAATGAACAATCGTACTCCAATATTAAATAACGAAACGTCAAGATAAATGAAGTTTTCTCGCATGTTTATTCATTAATAATAATATTTATATATATTATTACTATATAAATATATATATATATAGTATACCGTATATATATATATAATATATATACATATATCTATATAATAATAATAATATATATATAGTAATATATAACAAGTGGATTTTCTTGGGTATACCTTGTTAGGATCCGCATATATATATATAGTATATAATAATATATATATATATTAAGTATATATATATATATATGAATAGCTAATATATAGTATATAGCTATATTTAATATATATATATAAATATATATTACCATCTGAAATAGACCACAACAATAAATATATAATAATAGATAAAGAGATTGGGTAGAATGAGAGAGAGAGATGAGAGAGAGAGACGAGAGAGACGAGAGAGAGAGACTGAGAGAGAGAAAGATTTTCAAAAATTTCTTTTTTTAAATTTCTTCGTACGTTTCGCTCTGAACGAAAAGTTCGCTTTCCCTGATCTCGTATTTTCATTCGTTACAGCAAGGTCAATAATGTCTGGCCTGCCTAAATATATTATATATATGAAATGAATAAAATTCTCTGTACGGCCCCGAAAAACGGGGGGGTCTGGACTTAAAAATTTTACTCTAACGACAGGGTGGAAGGCAAATTCTCAAATGAATATTAGTTATATATTAAGAAATGTAATGTGGTGTTTTCTTAAAATTTATTATTCTTTATAAAATCAGTTTCTTTTTTCACTTTCAAGTAAAATGTAATAGTTTAGTTAACTTAACCATTTAAATTATTTTATCAAAAAGACTCAAAAAATTGGAGGAGCTACCTATCGCTACCCTACCTCGTATGTATTACGCCCTTAATAATAATTAGTATATATATATATATATATATAATAGTATAGTATATAGTAGATAGTATGTATATATATATGATATAGTTATATCTATATGTATATATAATATACTTGAGTTGCCCCTATTAAAACATTTTTCTATTTTAAAATTATTTCTATTGTTGTTTCTATGATTAACTTTAACATATGGTTTAGCAGAATATGAAAGAAGAAGAAAATAGGGTAGTATATTTTTATTATTTATTTTTTTATGTAAATATTTTTGGTTATAAACTATAAAATATTATTATTATGCCATAGTATGTAAACATTGACCATTTATGAAACATGTATTATTATACAATGATTTTATCCTCTTAAATCACAATATGAATATCGTCAATTGCATTTGGAACGATTAGTGCATTATTTTTAATTGTTAAAAAGCGTTATATAAAATATAACTGGCCATCTTCTTCTCTTTCTTGTGTCAATTTTGCAAAATCTTTTAATATTTCTTATGTAATAATTTCAATTTATTTCCGTTTTACCAACTTTCTGCCCAAAGAATCCATATAAGAGTTTTAATTATTTATTGTCCCCAACTGTAACAATGATGAAATGCAAAAATTAAGAACGTTTTCTACAAATTTCAATAACTGTGACTGGAGCCACGACGCATGAGTTCGTCCCTAAGTATATATTATTGTAGGTATTAAATAATATTTAATACTACATTATTGCCTTACAATAAGTTATATATAATATATATTCCCATACTATATTATTTATATTTAACTATTTAAATATTTACTTCTGTTCTAGCTATATAAAAACCATATATAAAACACATATAAACTAATAAGAAACTAAATAAGATGGATCTTTTTGATTGCATATATACCATCATATATATAACTATAAGAAGAAAAACATACATACATATGCTTTTTCACAGTAAAACGGAACATATCAAACCTTTGAGTGGAATGCCCTGGTATCCAATAAATTTAGTGACGGATAATGTAAATAAAAAATCAAAAAAAATAAAAAATGAAAAATAAATAAAAAAAAAAAAACAAATATCTCAATAAAACTACAAATAGCTAAACAGTTTGAACCTGAAAATAGAATACTTTATTAGAAGGAAATCATGAGTAAATTTCATCATAGTGAAAATGTAAAAAAAAAAAAAAAATAAAAGAAAATTATCCAAATTATTGTTAATGATAACAGTAACAAGAAATAGTAATTTTTTATAATTACAGGTACGCAAAGTGCTCTTGCAGTGGACCGCACCGGATGCAGAAAGAATCGGAATATGGGCTCTCGGCCTTCCGGGAACTACGGAGTAGGAAACTATTAATTCCCCCCCTCACGAGGCGTCTCCGGAACACTCCCGCACTTTGGAATCTGTGGTGTCGCGGGTATTGGTATCCTTCCCGCCCCTTTAACCCTCGATAACGGGGAGCTATGGAAACGTCCCCCCTAGTTCCCCGTCGGCTCGAAGCCCCTAGTGTGCCATATAAAGCAAGAAAAAATGTTATAGAAAGTTAATTGTATCCAAATAGTCCAACGACGTGAAAACCCAATAAAAGGTCTCAAATAGGCTTTCCTTGTTCATATACTATAATTTATTAACAATATTATTTTTTTAATTATTATTATTTTATAACATTTTCTATGGACGTAAATATTATTTTTAGTGACACCAATCTAATGTATTACCCCTACGCATGTAGCTATTAGTAGTTAATTGAATTTATATTTTTTTTTTATTTATTTCTTATTATTTTTATTTAAAACTTTTTCTTTTCCTGCATCTAAAATGAGAAGAAAGCCAACCAACCTTTTAAAGTTGGTGGACATTAATTAGTTTTTAAAGATACATATGATACGGACTTTATTAACCGCCAGCTATATATAGAAGAGAAGAAATAACGAAATTATAATATTATATATAAGTATATAATATATTATATAGATATATATAGTATATAGTATTATTATATAATATATATATATATATATAATATATATATTAATATATATTAATATTTATATAAGAATAATTATTAAATAAATATTATGTCAGGCTCGTTCACTTGTCCGTCAATATGTATTCTTATTAAAAAACTTATTAATGACTTACAAGTTTTAAAAACGGACAAATACTATTAGCTATGGAATATGCTGAAAGTTACCAATGATGTAAGACTGAAATAAAGTTAAAATATAATTAATTATATATATATATATATATATAATAATTAATTAAAATAATATATATATAATATAATATTATATATATAATAAAATATATTAAATATATATAATTATATATATTATATATATAAATATATATATATATTAATTATATCATAATATTAATATATAATATCTAATAATAATATTAATAATCATAGTAATAGTTTAATTAATATATATATATATACAGTATATACTTAATATATATATACTATATAATAGATTAATTATATTTATATATATTATATATATATATATATATAGATATATTACACCATATATATATATAATATATATATATATATATATATATATATATATATAATATAATATATATATATATATATTATTATAATATTAATATAATATTATATCAATAGACAGATTCACTAATAGCTATCACAGCGAAAAGGAGTACATATTTAATATGGATAATTACCTAGAGTAAATATTACTAACTAAGTATGAAAGATGTAATATTGCTATCAATGAAGTGTCTACCCCTGAAATTTCTGTTTTCAGTTACCTACCGCAGTTACGGCTCCTTTGATTAGTGAAAATATTGTGTTACATGTTAATTTCCTAAACCTAGTTATTTAAGGTTACAAGATAATGCTAAGTTTAATTACTAGGCCCTTTCTTCGACTTAACTCATTTAGAAATTCTAGTCCCCATGGGCGTGGTTTCGAATTCCAGATGAGCGGAACTTTCTTATTCTAGCAAGCACGATGAGCAAGTGTGGATGTTTATAAGCTTAGAATAGATGTAATCTGTTTTAATGTGTTAGTATGGTTTAGCAATGTGTGAAGATTGAGTTAGCATAATTCCACTATGTCTGTAAACTGCAACTAAATATTCCAAAATATCTTCAACTAAGAGAAATTTTTATCTTTACAAATAGCCGAAGCCGAATCGAGATTCGAACTCTCGCTGTTTCCAGAGAGTGTAAATTTATGATGCAGAGGACTCAACTGTAGTTCCATTTTGAGGCTATGTGAATATTATTATAATATACTATATATATTATATATTATATATTATATAATTATTATATATATACTACTTATAATAATATATATATATATATATATATATATATAATAGTAGTGAAAAAAATAAATAATAAATATATATTATATTGTTAAATATTTATTTTTAAGTTAAAATATGTATATAGAAGTATATATGACTATTTAGAGACCTTATATTAGTTTCTCTCGTTAAAATAAATATAGACTTTCTATTAAATTATTATGTATTATATTGTATTTGATTATCATTAAAAGAATAACTCACTAAAGGGTAGACGACCTATCCTAATGCAGTGAAAGTTATATACTAGGTATATATAGGTCTCTACAGGTATCATTTCCGTGGAAACTAATACGGTATCTATTATATATATATAGATATATATATATATAGTCTAGTATTATTGTCCCCCCTCATTCACGGGTATAGAGGGTCTCCGTAATCACCACCACAACCATTTAACATATGATAATTATGAGGTGCGATGAGAGTGAGTTCCATCTACCTCCTCATCACTACCCTTACTATGTATGCGAAGATCAAACTGATAAAAAAAAACTCACCACTCGTCATAGTAATCTCGTAACTTTCGCTGTATCGAAGCAACCCTAGTTAGTTATAACACACGTCTATAAATAGAGTCAAATTAATTATATTATATAAGTCAGAAACATATATTATCTCTACAACAGAGCATAATAAATTTCGTAAACTCAATACAATAAGTCCTTCACTAAATATTGAATCACTAAAGTATATCTAAATAATACTTTACTTAGCATCTAGTCCTATATTGCTTTTTTTATTTTTTTCATTTTTTTTACATCTTTCGCTATGTGAAATGTTTTTAACGCATGAGATATTCAAAAACTTGAGCTCATTCTCTGGACTTCGATGTAAGCAGTTCTCAGGTGTCGTGTTCTTACGAGTAAACGCTATTGTGTGGTCATAAGTCTTCTATACTTAGGCCATTGACTCACATCTAGTCAGTTAGATACCAACGTAATAGATTATCTATTTAATTAATTATATTATTTTTTTTTATTTTATTACTTATTTTTTTTTTTCACCAAAGCACACAATGTAAACCAATCGAGCGGGTACACGAAGACAATGGTAACGTACAAAAGAGTAATTACAAGAATAATTTTAACTGAAACTTCTCAAAGATGTAGTTAATAGCGTGGTTCTTTTAGACGTATCACCTATGTGTATCGGATAAATACCAGAAAGCTGGCCATATAATATTATATATTGAGTTAATAATATATATATTAATATAATATATATATACCTATATATATATATATATATATATAATATATATATATATATTAAGTATATATAATATATATATATATATAATATATATATAATATAATATACTATATATATATAAAATAATACAATATATATCAATTATATTATAATTATTATATATATTATATATTATATAGGTCAGATCAGGTCAGTTCAGGTCAGGTCAATATGAAATAATACTGTATTTTAAGATGATATTTTTTTATATATTGAAAAAAAAAAATACATTCATTTATATGATTATTTTACTTTTCATAACTGACTTTTATGCAAATTTATTACTTTATTATTGGTTAATAATCACATATAACACTACCTCAATTGTGCGCTTTACAAGAGATATGATCCTATTGATTGATGAAGTACCTCAAGTTATCGACTTATATCACTATCGATACAGTAATTACTCTCTATAATTCTAAATGAATTTGATATAAACTACATAATCTAATTAATACTCGCTAATTTTAATTTTTAATAAATTTTTATAAATGTTTATTTGTATGCTTCAAAATCAGCTGACGAAAGCGTAAATAAGTAAAGTCCCACAATATATATGTAACACAGAAATTTAATCTAATATTTTACGATATTTTGTTATTATAAATATTTAATAATGTATTATTTAATATTATTGTATATTAAATAATAATCGATATATTCGATAATAATTGTATACCATTAATTTTTATACACAGAACATTTAGTTTTACTTTTTAAATAAATTCTCAGAGTGTTTGTTTATGCACTTGAGTCAGCTACAGCTGATAACAAAGATGCATATACGCACTGGGCAATACTCAATGTAAAATACTCTAGCTCGAATTAATTGCAATATTTAATCAATAAGACTATATTCTATCAATATTCTATATTCTATTTCAATTAATATTCTATATCAACTCAATCTTACTCACAATCAATAATTGAAAATATCACACAAACTATAGGCTTGTAACTTCAATATATGAAAACGTGACTAAACTGCTGTTGAGTCATGGAGTGAGTCGCTTCACTGTTAAAATAGAAAATAAGATTTCGGTTAGATTTTTACAGTATTATTTTGAACACAAATTTTTTATTATTATAATGTTAAAGAAATATCTGTTATTAATGGTATGAATACTAGTATCATTATTATTATTCCAAGGAAAAGTAAATCAGTTAACTTTCATCGAAAATGCATTTATTATTATTATCATTATTAAAGAAAACGTTAATTGTGTACAATCGATACAACTAATGTCGATTAACGATATTTTTCCATAATAATTATACTTAGGCGATTAATCGATACTTTATCGATGTAATTATGATACAATCGAAACTCAAACTTTTCAACTTTATGTAATTTCAATGTGGGATTTCTTTTTAATGTAATGTTTAAAAAAATACACAAAAATTGTGTGAACAAGTAAAACGCTGCATTCACCTGTGAACAAAAAGTTATATCTATTAGGCAAAGTAGTCGTTAAACAAGCTTGAAACGGTATTTATCAATAGTTAATAGAGGAGAATAGGAGTGTATTATGCTTAGAAAATAGTACTTCTATCTGTTGATTCTAATGGGCTGATTTTAGAGAGAAAAATATCAATTAGAAATCTCGTAGAAAATCACCTCTGATTCGCAATTTTCAAGGTGTTCAGGACTAAACCGAATCTTTGAAAATCGTGAAAATCGAAGACAGGTGATTTGAGAACCCTATAAAAAATCCGAAACTTTCAACTGTTTCGTAGTAGTGCTCACCAGTTTATTGTAAAAAAATTTAACGATTATTTCCGATATGCAGAAGCTTTGGCAAACAGTTGAAAGACCGCTTTATCAGAATTACTATAAATGGTAGAGAAAGGTGTGAGACCATAAATATCCCTAAGCTGAGCTGAAAATTGGGGAGAAGGATGGTTAATAAAAAAAGGCACAGAAACTAACACTGAAAAAGAAAAAAGAAAAAAAAAAAATAAATAAAAAAAATATTCCTATCTATGCAGCCAGGGTCTTGCTTCAAATATATCACTTCCTAATAAGAATAAAACAAAAATAGCACTAAGAACAAGAAAAAAGATAAAACACCTTTCCGCTCCTCTTGCAACAAAAATTAATTCAAGAGGAAATCTACTGAAATATACTCAATCTTTTAAAAGGCTCTAATCCTAACGGGGAGGCTTTCATTATAAGAACAAAAGCGATCAAAAATATTATATACTTAAATTGTCTTTAGTGACCGGTAACTTCTCGAATTTCTCTGTAGAAGCGAGCATGTCAGAATACTAGCATAAATGGGAGAACTAAATTAGGACAATGTTCGCAGGCAAAATCTATGATAAGGAATAAGGCCCATCGCCGGATGCAAGCTTTTATAGCTTTGATGATACATAAAGAAAGCTGTTACCAACGAGTAAAAAAACTAATTATACAATTTATTCATTAAACTATGGATGAATATAAATTATGACTTTAGAAGTTATGTAATATGATTATTAATTATATTATTAGCGATAAAAAATATTACACGTAAAAGTCGCAAAAACTAAAAAATTGACATCAGAATTTTAGAGGCGAAATATGAAAACTTTTTCACATGTTAACAACTAGATATAGTTACTTCCACAGAAAAATAAATGAATAAATTAACTAGTAATTAGCAAATAGTATGATGGTTATTTAAACACCAGTAGAATCAGAGAAGAATTATGATTTAATGGTATGAATTTTAACTCCAAATTTGAAACAATATATGAAAAATGTTGGATTTCGGATTTTCACAAAAGTGTGAAATTTGACCCTTAATTATGAGTCAAAGGGGTGGACTTGAACTACGAATCCAATACAGTATAAATAATAAAGTTCTGTGTTTGTTTTTCTTGGATTTATAATTTGTACACGTATCCTAAGTAATAAAAAAGATGTAACAATTTAATCGAAATTGTTAAATAGAGATTGTCAGAAAATTTCCAAGCTTTTGACAATCGAACACCATCTTGGTTCCACGCACATAATTAAAAATAAAAAAACACACAAACATCGCATTCCACACGATCAGACAACTATGCTTTCGTCTGTCATCTCAGTCTGGTCTTTTGTCATCGTTATGAAAAAA
>JABUQX010015998.1:0-5000 GCA_015478945.1 Trachelipus rathkii | reverse complement strand
GCCTCAGTCTGAACAAGTCAAGATATCTCACAGCCATCAGTGGGCATGGGCTAGGCTCTGGACTCACAGACCTACTGTGCGTGAGGCGAATAGGAATGTTGGTGTCTGTATGTGTATTAAAGGTTGTACCGTTGTATGTGTTGGCTATGGATGAGTGAGGTGAGGGTATTAGATTAGTGTATTAAACCACTATGCCGATAAACTTGTAATGAATTACAGAAAAATCTCTACAAACACAGCAATTTTCGTGTATACTAATATATACAAATATAGAAAAACTCATTAATAAAACTTAGTTCATTATACAACACCTTAAACTATATAATAATATCTCTGTTATGGCATTGATGTGGTAATATAGTACATATGTCATGCATATACATCCTGATGATGGAAAGCTTTAAGTGCCGCTAACATTGGAAAACAACTGCAATTAGGTTATGACTTTGAACCCAAATGAATGGTCAAGTTTGAATAATGGAGAAAAAGTCGGACGGTAAGTAGTGCTATGTAATGTTGTATTAAGTGGAGAAAGGATGAAAATAGGTACTGAGAAATATGTGATGAAATAAATATATTAGTTAATGGTACTAAAATAACATGATGCACAAGAAGGATATTATGAGTATTTATATTCAAATAATCAAAATAACTCTACAATATTATTCAGCAAGGCAATAATTCAATACTCTCAAAGATATTCCATAGTATCCACTCACTCTCAAGAAAAATATTGAGAATAAATATCACTCATGGTCATAGGCGGTATTTAGTAGCGAATATATCAGCTAATTCCACACTATATATGAATGTTAGTATTGGAATATACTATAGGTCAAAGGCGTGTAATATTAAACCAAATAATAAATTTATGACTCTATAGTGAGTTTGAGTAATGTATATTTTACACTTATAAAGATATTTCACTAATTAATGAAATTGATGAAAATGATATTTATGTTTTTAGTAATTTAATATTGTTCAAAGTAACACAGGTGAATTATTCTTCCAAAGAAAAACAATCTAATGAAGGAAATGGTGAAGGTGTAAACACATAAATTATACGAATATTGAATAGGTATATAGTAGATATAGAAATATATACATATTATATAGGAATATAGCCTCATAGGTAAATCAGATAAAATAATAACGCATAATAGTTAATAATAGAATTACTTATACAATAACTATATACAGAATAGTGACATAGGTCTATAATATAGTGGTAAAGTGAGGCTAATTAGTACCTCAGGGTAAAAATCAATATTATTATATTCATAAAGTCGTAATAAAAAGATAGATACCTAATTTTAGAAACATTAATTACTATTCCGAAAGCAAAATGAGTAGCTATAGCAAACAGGTGGAGGAAAAAAGTATAACTTCCTATGATATATATATGGCTAAACTATATTTATATTTAAAATATTTAAATAATTTATATACTATGCTATAATAAGAACGAATAAATGAATAAATGAGTAATAATAGATAAAATACATCAGTCCTACAACTCAAGGTATATAATAGATATACTAGAAAACATATGAATTAATAAAGGCCTAAGTAAAATAAATATAATAACTCATAATATAAACACTACGAAACATATAAGAGTAGAGTGACGCCTGAGGGATAAAGTATAGTCAGATATATCACCTATCTACCATTTTGTAACCAACTGCCTATAAATTACTCGTAATGTAATCCCGATTAACTATATGAACTAAAGAAAGAATTCAATGGTTGTCTACATCTTCCCTTTTTCACTGTATGGAAGATAAAGAAAATGTGAAAAAGCATTACACCAATGGAAGACGTCCTCCGAGAAAGCCAACTCCTGGAAAAAAAAAACTGAAAAGGAAGTATGACAAAACCAAGTCGCCGTGCCAAAACCACCTGACACAATCGAAGAACCAGTGTCCAGTTGAAGATTTCACACCTTCTTCACTATGAATGAAAATAAAGAAGGACAGAATAACCTCATACTAGTATAGCAGATTATCCTCCATATAATTATTAAACATAATTATTAATTATAAATCACCCATTCCATAATATATAATTATTACTATTATACTCCTATATATATAAATACCATATTATCCATAATTATCCATTTAAATACTATTATATATAACCGTGGTCCTCTTTTTCTTTTCTTTTTCTATTTTATATTCTTTATATAATAAATAATATAATTGATCCTAGTAAGTTACTCATAATCTAGATAAAAACTAATCCAAATAACCTAAGTATATAATAATAGTAAATAAAAAATAACAAAAAAAATAGAAATAGAAATATTAAAAAAAAATAAATGAAAAATAATAAACATATTGAATAAACAAATATTTATAAGGCAGTTAAAATAAACGAACACTAAGAACATCTAATGTAAAGTACCTATTAGCATATGAAATACTATTCCTAACACGTAAATTAAAATTATATTAATAAATAATATATATAACATATCTTACTATCTTTCCCAGAAAGAATGCTAAGCCAGTACTAATAATAAATACCAATATGAGAATAGGTGAATAATTTCAATATATATAATATAGTATATAAATAATAAGATAACCTACAATAAATATGCTATAACATTTTCCGTGTAACTCTAAATAATAAACCTAATTTAAAAAATAAGCAATAACAAGAAAAATAAATAAAAATAAGTAAATAATATTATCACTATAATCTCGAAATATATAAATATAAACAGCAAGTTCTATTAAATTAATAGAATAGTAAATCTACAAATCTATAAATAGCCTTTTGAGAATCTATTAAATGCCATTTGATCTAACACGTTTTACCCAAAACAGATGCCCATTTCACAATCCTTCTTCCAACACATCACAAACTTAAGGGAGGTAAATTGGCCAATGGGTTGGCCCAAATGGCTCCCAGCGCATCGGTGCTTGGAGCCGGCGCCAAACAGTATTTGCAATTGACCTGCCCTTATGGCACGATCCTTAAATACCATTAAAATTGTCTGCTCGGTCTTTCTGCCACAATTTTACACTTTGTTGAACATCTAAACCTCACCTTTTGTTTTTGACCGAATATCAGGTGCCTGACGCTCCAACAGAGACCCGTACCCTGCTCCTTCCTACAATCTCTATCCTCAATTTTCGGTCAAAGGCGATTGTTGTGCAGCATACATGTGAGCAACGATGTTGTTTGTTATCGCGTTTGTAATTTGAAGTCATGAATTTTCCAGCTAGGCTCTCTTGCCAACCTACGACAAAATTCATTTGTTCTCTCCATTTATTTTCTAGCTTTTCGCTGACTATTCTAAAATCTTAGATTATTCAATCTCTAAAACTGGAGCACACTCTTCCTTCTTCTACTTTCTCTAATACATCATTTTATGTCATTTCAATATTCATCACAGTCAGTGGTATTCCTTTAGTTCTCAAAACACAGCATGTGAACTTGGTTTCAATTTCCCTAACCAGAATAACCTTGAGCAGATGGTGCAGCTCCCTACCGTACCCTTCCCGTATCCCTTATAGTCTTAGAAATGAATCCAACATTGTTGACTGTTTCTTAACTTCTAACATTTCTTCTTTTTACATATCCGCGCTTATAAACATCTTCCAGTCCTTTTCCACATTCTGTGCTTAGACCTCCCCGCATCCACCTCACTCGATTCTGGATCCGCTTCTGTACTCCTCTCTCGCATCTCATCCTCAATTTCCCCGAAATCCGCTCGCACAACACACCGTGCCCACCCGACGCACCCCCCCGACCGCGCCCAACAACGCATAACGCGCTCTTTTGCCGAGCATTCGGAGCCACAAATCATCGCTCGGACTTGTGCCGTTCTGTTACTTCTTAACTTCCTTCCTCTTGCAAATGCATTCGTCATTCTACTTGCTTCCCCGGCGCCGGGCAAGGACTTCCTCGAAATGTTGCATCGAAAGCACTAACAGAATTTGACACTTCTCCTGGCATGGAGCCGCGTATCATTCCATTCAACCATGAATCTTAACAAACCTGGTGTGCTTCTCGTGCTCACTTCGCCAAAAGCGTACCGCTGCCTTCATCGAAATTTTTTTTTTTTTAAACAAAAAAAGTTCACCAACCTCACCGGGCCACATAGCCCTAATCTCAAGGAGGCACACTTCTGCTTCACGGGTATTCCTATTACCTAGGATCCGCACACTGAACAGATTTCGAACCCGCCGGACCTTGCCATGCGACTCCCGCTCGCTCTACCGTTTGAGCCACGGGTCACGCGGCCTGCACTCAATTACCTTTGCGTCTTCAACACATTCTCAAGATATCTGTAATTCAACTTTAGTATTTCCATCCATATTAGTGCAAGCTACCACGACTTCAACCCGTGGACACTAAAAACTATTTCTCCCATATCCCGTAGAACACTCGTCCAACTTAATCTTTCTGGTTCTTCTTCCTCCACGCGCTTCTTCCTTATTATTTGTTGCAACCAAAAATCGTTCAACTCTTACTTCTGCGATTCCCTTCTTCTTCCCTCCTCCTAGCTCCTTCCTGATGGCACAACCTGCCTGCAAATCCACCTGTGTGCTCACCTCTCTCTCTAACTCGACCCTATAGGCCGTATTCCGGAACTATCTCCTCCTCCACCCTCCCTCCACAACTCGATTGTCCCTGTCTAGATCATCTGTACACTTTATTCCAAAACCATGTCTATTTCTACTTTACTCTGAACCTTAGCACCACTATACGAAGACGGTTAAGGTCTCCAGATGGTCATCTACTCCTGTTGGTTCTCCTCAACACATCTTTGTTGCTTCCGAGCTTGGCTTGCGCCATCCGGCCTCCCTGCGCCGTGAATCTATCTTAGCTCCGTTCTGTCCTACTTCGACTTTCCCCTTTCTGCAGGAAAAACCGTCGGCGCGCATTTCGAGACTGCCCGTGTCGAACAAAAGGAACACCCTCCTCGACGCCCCGTCCCTTATGCGCTTAACCTCATTCTTTCTCAAAGTTTTTTCGGAAAT